>LOJH01015684.1:10193-22344 GCA_001685095.1 Ellobius talpinus | reverse complement strand
TGTGTGTGTGTGTGTGTGTGTGTGTGTGTGTGTGTGTGAAAGAGAGAGAGAGACAGACAGACAGACAGACAGACAAACAGACAGAGACATCTCACTTAGGGATGAGAATTCACAGTCTTTTCCTCTCAGTTCTTGGATCAGTTACACATCTCTCAAATGACTTTTTCTGTTCAAGGTATATGGGTATAAACATAAATACTAAGCAGGCGATTTGAAACAGGACTGACTGTTTAGCAAACTAACAATAACAGGTTCTACCCTGGGACTTACGACCTATCCAGCCATGGACTTTTGACCAAGACATGAAATTCTCTCCTAAAATGTAAGCCTCAAATCCAATTTCAAAGTTGTTAGGTACCAGAACAGTCATGCCACTACTGTGCCAATGCACACATCCTGCTTCCAGGTCAGGAGGACCCACTGATAAGTAAGACCATTCCTTGATACATCTTATACCTCAGCAGCCTGCACAGCAACCTTCCAGCACTATCAAAGTTATCTAGCTGGAAGGAAACCTCCCAGCTGAATAAAACCCCAACTTAAATATTAACTCTCAAGAAGAAAAGCTCTGATGATGGATTTTCCCCAATAGGAGGAGCCTCTCTCCTGCTGGCCCCAGACACTTGCCTCATTTCTACTACAACATCATGACCATTTGAAGAGCATCTTGTCTAAGAAGAGAGGTAAAGACAAGATGTTCTTTCGGAGAGAAAGAGCCATGCCTTGCGTGTTCTTGTATTTCAAACACTCGAAGTCTAAATTCTTTTGTACATGAATATTTTGTTAATGAACACATAAGAATTCAGGGTCTAAAACCCAAAGTATCCTGAAGACTCATGAGCAGTGGTTTTGCCTCAAATGTCCCTGCAGGTGCACAGAACGAAAGGGTGGAATCAGAACATCAGCAGGGCATAGGCATTGCCCGTTCCTCTCTCCTCCTGCAGCCAGAGCCGTGGCAGCGAGGGATTGAGGAACTGTAATTGCCTCCAGCCAGGGAGGAGCTGGCAGCAGCAGCCACTGCAGAAGCCCAGAACCAGCTCCTGCCATCAGTTCTGCTCACAGTGAAGGAACTGGGCTGGAACCTTTGGCTTCTGCACTGAGCTGCACTGCCGGTTTGGGAGGCGGCTTATCTTCGCATATGCTTCCCTCTCCACAGACTCCTTCTCTTCACATATTCCTCAAGGCCAAGGATCGACCTGTGCTCTAACACCACTGTGCAAAGGACTAAGCTTGTGAGACAGCGACAATGTCACCTTTCGAAGTGCACAGATAATTTATTATGTGCAGCAGGGCCAAGGGCCCTGTAAGAAGGACACCTTAAGTTTAGCTAGAAGCAGAATATTGAAGAGTAGAAAGTATAGGACTTTAAAACGAGACATTGACCCTGGGTCAGATTCTCCCCCAGAGGCTGTATTCCCAGCACAGCTCTCGGAGACTGGATTTTCATCACGATTCCATTACTCTGGGTACTACCTTAAAAGCAAAGAAGACTAATGAAATGACAAATTTTGTTTCACTTGGAAAACGAGTTAAGCTTGAAGAGTTATGGAACCAAAGAAGTTGACAAATCTAAGTTGGTTAGTTAGGACCTCTCATGGCTAAGTTTTCTTTCAGTCTCCTCTTTCTGAAACATTTGAACATGGTTGCATCTCCAACCTAACTACAGTCCAAGTTCCCAACCCCCAGATCATTACCTTCAGAAGGGAACCAGCTGTCCAGCTGGCACAACAGACTGACAAGATCACACGCAGGAACTTAACTTTCTGACTTCATCTCAACCACAGTGAGCTGAAGATCAAACTAACTCCCCGAACCTCAGGTTTAAGGTCTTGGTACAGGAGCTTGGATTCCCTGGGTGGGGTCAATGTGATCACGATTACCCTGACCGAGTTAAGAGGGGCAGTGGGAGAGGGATTCGGTGTGACAAACAAGTGTTCTTGTCACTGCTAGTTTTGAAGACTGGAAGCAACCATGCGGAAATAAGTGTCAAGAGCCATCCAGAGACAGGAAGCGGCTACGAAGGACTCCGGCCTGAGATGTCCAGCGTGAAGTCAGCCCTGCTAACACCCTGATTTCTGGTGCTCACAGAAATCTCTTTCAGCCTTTTGACTCCCAGAATTACATCTATTCTGCTTTAAGGCCATTATGTTTGAAGTCAGTTCTAAGAGCAGTAATGGGAAAGAGACAGACCAACCAGGGCTCCTCCCCCATCTACGGTGCCACCTCAAAAAAAGCCCTGGCTCATCTATCTACCCTGTCACATGACTCGCTGACACCCAGTCTGCATCTGACATTCATCATACTCCCCTCAGGGTGCCCCAGGGATGGGAAGCATCACCTTGTGGTTCATTCCTAGTTCCTCCTCCCCTCAGGCCTCTCTTCTCATCAAACTCAGCCTGAGCAACACAGCACCTTCCAAATTACACTCAAGTTTTCTGAGACATAAACAAAACAATGCCTGGAAATGCTGGCTCATTGTGAGCACCGAAATAATAATTATGTTTCTTTCAAGAAAAGTCGTGCCCTGCTAACTCTTCTACTTCCAGTAAAGCAGAACTAGATTTGAGAAACAGAAGAACAGCACTTGGGATTGTGACCCCTTTCTTTAATGCTAACATTTTCCATAAAAGGCAGACTTAAAACCACAGGCAAAAGTCACTCCCATTTACTCCAAAGATGGAGACCCACTCAACCCTACTTCCATGCCACCCTATAGGCTTCATCCTTGTGGTTATATAGAATGCTCATTTCAGTTTTCAGTGTGAACAAGTTTTCATAATTTCAACTCATTTTCATTCTTTTCTCTAGTCCATCTCCAATTTTCTAGTACTGTATTTAAAATATGGAGTTGAGAAATTAGACTCCAATATGTGTCTTATCAATGTTGAACACAGTGCGTGACTTATTTCATGGCTCTCGTGTCCTGAAATTTGTTCCTGCAATTCCAGATCATGTCTGCCTCTTGGATAATAGCCCAATATTGCTGATTTATATCCCTGAATGGCAAGTGAGAATGGTTTTAAACCTGCAAAATGCCTGCATGTCAATTCCACCCTTTATGATGGCTTGGATAGTCTATCAGCTCTTCCTAAACTAATACAACTTCAGGATTTTACAAAGAGCTGTCTCGTTCACTGACAGTATAGCTCAATTTGACTTGACATTCCTACTCTATAATTAGAAGCATTAGACTCAGATCAAAACTCCACAATGCTCCCCAGCAGTTGTCTTTATTTTTAAATTTGTTACATAGTTATATGGGCACAAAATAATTTAATTCTTTATAAGAATAAACAATCCTCTACTATCCACTGACAAAACTTCAGGGTATAAGTCATAAGCACCAGAAATAATGATTTAGACAATGTGGCTATAGTTGTAGGGTTTTACCTTGATTCCCTTAACCTCTCAATATTGTTTATGACTATAATGTGAAAGACAGCTGAAGACAGAGAGGACCTTGTAAGTTGTCTGCCTTTCTGACAGAACAATGGAAATGCAGAACAAAATCATAATTCTGAAGTGAAATGGTACAAACTGAACAAAAATCTCATCTCTAAATGGCTCTTGGGGAAAAAATCTCAATTCAGATTTTGTTATTCATTAATTTATGTAAATTTGTTAATTTTACTTTCTCATGCTGATCTGATAAAATTAAGTCATATAAATATACTTACAAATTTTATATACTCAAGAGATAGACTTAATAGCAACTAGTGAAACAAAACACATAAATGAGTGGATTTGGAGGAAAAAAATCTGGATCACAATATTAGTTTATGTCCTCATGATCAAGTCAATGACATTACTTCTCTAGGTCTTCATTTCTTTGATATAATAAGGACACTCAGTGTTTATTATATTCTGCCTTCATTCTTGTATTGTGAGCATGGCTAAAAAAAATCCCTCTTTAGAGCAGGGCTGGAGAGATGGCTCAGTGGTAAAAGAGCATGCTTCTCTAATAGTGGACCTGAATTGGGTTCTCAGTACCCATCCTGGGCAGCTCACAACAGCCCATTACTCCAGTTCTATGGAATCTGGTGCCCTCTTCTGGCCTCCACAGGCAATTGCACTCATGTACAGCTACACAGAGAAAAACACAAATTAGTATACATAATTAAAAATAAAATAATACTTAAAAGAATAAAATAATAAGGCCAAAATAAAAGCTTGTAATATAGTTTCCAGTAAGTTTTATAAGCCATGGCCTGGAACACCAAAAAGGGGTGGGCTCTCCTGTTTCTAATCTGCTATTTCACAGGCTCAGCCCTAAGTCCACAAAATCAGATTCTGAAACCGGCAGATGGAATTTACATACAGTCCTTCCCAGGCAGAGCATCACCATTCCTACCCCAGATGCAGCGTGAGGGAGAAGCTGGATTTTAATTGAAAAGAGTATTTGGCCAGACACCTGCCATTAAATATTATTACACAAATCAATATGGATAAATCTCAGAAAAGATGCTAAGTTTAATAAACAAGCAAAATATAGTACAATACCTCTATATAAAACTTCAAAAGTGAAGTTTACTTATACCGATGACAGCACATTTTCACCACAGGAATGCTCCACTGGGGGAGAAGAAGGGAGAGATAGTCATAGTGAGCCATAAAAAAATGGATCCTAAGCCTGACTTGACTTTGGCTCCCTTCTAGCTGGGACTTTTCTTGGCCTAAAAGCATCTACGCAGTTGCATGGATGCTTCCAAAGGCTTAGGGGACACACGGGGTTTACTGTAAAAGTTGAAGATAATTCTTCCCATGGACTTTTCAAAGTGTAAAGAACAGATTTGGTTTTGAAGCTCCCCAAGTGTCCACCTAGCTACCAAGAATCAATCACCTTCCTAGCCAAGGGTCCAACTATATAGTTCGACAATGGAAGTGCCCAGGTGGTTGGCCTCTAGATCACTTTACATGGCTCTTTAAAGCCTTTGCTAGCAGGCCAATGACACCTAACATACCAGGACTGTGGGCATATTTTCCTTCTTTTCAGGGAAGCTGGTCTTAAGATGAGATTCTCCATCCAGTGAGAGATCTGTTTGGTTCAGGGTGACAAATACAGATTTACTGTCACTCTTCTCCATGCAATCATACAGTTTGACCATCACTTGTTGAAGACGTTGGGTTTTTTTTTCAGTGTTTTTTAAATTTTTAATTTGTCAAAATTCAGGCATCTATAGGTGTGTGGGCTTTTATCTGCGTCTTCAACTCCACTGACTTTGTTCTTCTGCTGCAACCAAGCTGTTTTATTACTATAGGTCTGTAGTGTAGCATGAAATCTGGGATAGTGATGCCTCTCACAGTTCTTTTATTAGTCAGGAACCATCCTGGAACTTTTGTGTATCCATATGAAGTTAAAGATTTTTTCTTTATTTTTTTGTGAATAATTATGTTGGATTTTTATGGGGATTGCATTGAATCTGTAGATTGCTTTTGGTAGGACGGTCACTTTCACTATATTAATCCTAACATTCCATGAGCATGGGAGATTTTTTTTCATTTTCTGGTGTCTTCATCAGTTTTTCTTCGCTATTTTAAAGTTTTTATTATGAAAGTCTTTCGCTTGTTTGGTTCAAGTTCTCCCAAGATATTTATTTTTAAGATTGCTAAGAAAGGTACTGGTTCTTTGGTTTCTTTCTAACTCTGAGTGTCACTGTATATAGTGAGGCAACTGATGTTTATGTGTCAATTCTGTATCTTTCTATAGTATTGAAAGACTATATCAGTGCTAGAAGTTTCCTGGTAGAGCTTTTAGAGACCTTTCTATGTAAAAAATCATAATTAAATAAAGATGCTTTGACTCCTCCCCTTTGTATTTATATCCCTTTGATTCCCTTCTGTTTCTTATTTCTCCTCATTCATTACCATATTGAAGAGATACAAAGAGAGTGAGCAATCTTATCTTCTTCCTGACTTTAGTGGAAATGCTTTGGTTTTATTCCATTTATGTTCACGTTGGCTATGAGATTACTGTCAACTTCCTTTATTACATTTAGACACAATGTCTCTTGTACCCCTAGTTTCTCTCCTAGACTTTTAACATGAAGAGATGTTGGCATCTGTCAAAGGCCTTATCTGTAACTAATGAAATGAACATATGCTTTTTATTTGGTAGATAAAGGTTATTGATTTATATATGTTGAACCATCCTTGCACCTCTGAGAATGAAGTCTTCTTAATCATGGTAGATAATCTTTTTGATATGTCCTTGGATTTGGTTTATAAGTATTTTATTGAGAATTTTTGCATCTATCTTCATAAGGGATAGTGTCTATAATTTTCATTGTTGGGTCTTTATATGGTTTTGGTTTCAGGATAATAATGGTTTCATAAAAATAATTGGGAAATATTCATTTAGTTTCTATTTTGCTGACAAATTGAAGAATGTTGGCATTAAATTTCCTTTGAAAGTCTAGTAGAATTCTGAGCTGACTCTATGTGGCCATGGGCTTTTAATGGTTGGGATATTTTCAATTACTGTTTCTATTTCAGTAGCAGTTATGAGTCTATTTAAGTTGCTTATTTGATATTGGCATAATTTTGATAAATACACATATTTAAAAACTCATCCTTTTGGGGGAGGGATCCAGTTTGTTAGAATACAAATTTTTAAATAATGTCTTTATGATTCTTTGAATTTCCTTGGTGTCTGTTGCAATGCCCCCTTTCAGTCCCTAATATTATTAATTTTGATCTTTTCTCTTCTCTTAGTTAATGTCCTAAGGCTCTGTCAAACTTGACTTCTCTAAGAATCAACTCTTCTTTTCATTAAATCTTTCTATTGGTTGTTTGTTTGGGTGTCTTTATATTATTATTTCAGTCTGTTTCTTCCCCTTACTCCTACTCTTTTGGGCTATTATTTCTTCTTGTTGTTCTAATGTTTTAGATATTCTGTTAAAGTGCTATTATGTGACCTCCCCAGTCTCCTGTCGTCAGTGCTCAGTGCTAGAACTTACCTGCTCTAACCGCCTTCCTTGCGATCCACAGGCTTGGGTATCTTATCTTTTCATTTTCATTCAATTAAAGTTTTGGTTTCTTTCTTGATTTCGGTTTTGACTCATTTTCATTCAACAGCAAGATTTCCAGTTTCAATAACTTTGTACACATTGTGTTGTTTGTTGCTTTTGCCATCCAGCTTTAATCAACGATGACCAGAGAGAATGCAGTGATTTCAATCTTCTTCTAGCTGTTGAGACCTTCTTTGTGTCTATGTCTGTGGTCAATTTTGGAGAAAGTTGCACGAGGTGTTAAGAAGGTGTATTCTTTTGTGTTTGGCAGGAATGTTCTGTAGATATATGTTAGGAACACTTAATTTATGATGGTATTTAACTCCAGCAGTTTTCTGTTTAGTTTTTTTCTGGATTACCTAACTACTGGGGAAAAAATGCAGCACTGAAGTTACCCACTAGTGGGTTTTTTTGTTCCTTTGTTTTGTTTTATAAATTTGGGTACCTTGTGTTTGAAACATAAATGCTTATAATTGTGATATCCTTTGCTGGATTTTTCCCTTTGATGAGTATCTCTTCTGATTAGCTTTACTTTGAAGACTATTTTGTCTGATATTAAAATATTTACATCTGTGCCAGGCAATGGTGGTGTATGCCTTTAATCCCAGCACTCAGGAGGCAGAGGCAGGTCGATCTCTGTGAGTTCAAGGCCAGCCAGGTCTACAGAGTGAGTTCCAAGACAGTCAGGACTATAGAGAAACCCTGTTTCAAAGAGCAAACAAACAATATATACATGTTTATATACATGCACATAGTTGTGTGTGTGTACAGTTTGCTTGCATATGTGTGTGTTCTTGGGTTCATTTGCGTGGAATACCTCTTTCCATCCTTGTATTCTGAGGTAATGTTTATCCTTAATGGTGAGGTGTGTTACTTGGATACAGCAGAAAGATGGATCCTGTTTTCTAATCCATTCTGTTAGTCTGTGTCTTTTTGTTGGGGGATTGAAACCATGAACCTTGAGAGTTAATAATAAGCTACTTTTATTGATTACTGGTATTTTGTTTTTACCCCCACCCTTTTATTTACTGTTGTAGAATTATTTATTCCTTGTGTCATCTAGAGTTAAGTTAATCTCTTAAGACTCAAGTTTTTCTTCTAGCGCCTTCTATAGAACTAGATTGGCAATTAGAAATTGCTTAAACTTCTTCTGAAGTCAATTGTGATTCATGGTTTTCTAAATATAGCAGTCTGAGCTGGCACATATGGTCTCTCAGAGTATGTAGAACATCTTTCTCATGCCCTTCTGGCTTTCAAAGCCTTCATTGAGAACTCAGGTGCTACTGGAATAGGTCTGCCTATTGTACTTGGTCTTCTTCCTTTGCAGCTTTTAATATCCTTTCTTTGTTCTATGTGTTTAGTGTTTTGATTATTCTGTGTCATGGGGAATTTATTTCTATTTGATGTTCTGTTTGCTTCTTCTACCTTGGTATTTTCCTTCTTTATACTGGGAAATTTTTCTATGATTTTGTTAAAAATGCTTGCCTTTAGCCTGGGTTTCTTCTCCTCCCTCATTATTATTATTAATAGGTTTGATATTTTCATAGTGTCTCAGATATCCTGGATATTTTGTGCCTGGATTTTTTAGATTTAACGTATTTTTGAAGCTTGGCAGTGGTGGTGCATGCCTTTAATCCAGCACTCCGGAGGCAGAGGCAGGCGGATCTTTGTGAGATCAAGGCCAGCCTGGTCTACAAGAGCTAGTTCTAGGACAGGTTCCAAAGCTACAGAGAAACACTGTCTCAAAAACAAACAAACAAACAAACAAAAAAAACATCTTTTTGACTGACCTATCCATTTCTTCTACCTTGAAGACTGGAAATTCTCTTTTACATGTCTTGTAATATTTTGGTGGAAGTTTTCCTTGGGGTTTTAATTTGACTTCCTAAATTGAGAATTTCTAGTTTTATTTCCATTTTTGCTCTCTTTGATGACTCCATTTCTACTTTCATGTCTTGAAAGGTTTGTATTATTCCATTCAACTGCTTGTGTTTTGTGGTCTTCATTAACACATTTAATGTCCATGTCCTCTTTAAGGTCCTTGAACATATTTGTAATTGCTATTTTGAAGTCTCTGTCTTGTTGTTCAGCTAATCTGCATTTTTTTTCTGAGACTAATACAATGTGTTACTGGCTTCTGGAGGAGGCAAAATGACCAAACTGTTTTACATTTGTGTTTTTCTCAGGGATCTAGACATCTTGAGTTATAATGTTTGAAGTATGTCTTGGTGTCCGTATCTGATCTTCTCTCTGTTGGACAGGTGTCTGTTATTTGGTTGCTGTTACCTACTCTGGATCCTAGGCAAGTGTGTAGGGTCCCTAGGCTGTAGGGTCCCTGGTAGAGGGTGCTTCTGTGGGCAGTGGGGGCAGAAAGGAATGGAGATGGGCTGAGGGAAAAGGCTGAGAGGCAGAGGGAAATAGTTAGGAAGACTGTGGTTTCTCCAAAGAGATGAGGTCCTCAAGGACCTCAGCATGTTAGGAAGAAGGGTTCCTGCAGCAAGGCTGCTACAGGACTAAGAATAATTCTGGAAGAAGCAGAATGGAGGACAGGAATGACATTAAAATCTACCTACCCGCATGCCAGTACAGTGTTGCCAGTGGAGAAGACTCTTGCAGTATTTCTGCTGATTAGTGGCTAGCAGACAGGAACAAAGATGGGCTGGAAGGGAAGGATGAGAGGGTCTGCAGGAAAGAGCCGAGGGGACAGCATCTCAACACCAAGAGGCAGAGTCAGGAATCCAAAATGTATACAAGGTATAGAAACAGCTTAACTATGACTTCTGGATTCAGGAACTGCATCAATGTGTGCCGGCTAATCGATATGTTTACCAAGGCAACCAGTCCTTCTTAGTCTATATCAGAGCCATTTAAAATCTTGGGCATCTGCGACAAGTGAAATTATGTGATTGAATAACTCATGGAGACATTCCAGTGGTTTGATTCATAGATGATCTAAAATACCATTATCAAATTTTCAGTATAAAACAGAGAAGAAACAAAACTGCAGGAAAAAAATAATAACAGCCTGCTCTGCTCATCAATTAGAAAATGCTAATATCTATTCTTATGTGATTAAGGTTCATTTGTTAGGCCTACTTTGATTGGATTTTTCAGTATGTTTTACATCACTATGCAAGACATACTGACAGAGATTCTTTTATGCTGAGAATGTAACCATAATGAAATACATTAGGGATGGAGGGGGAAGAGAGATGAGTAAGTGGCTTAAGATTTCCCGAAACAGCCTCCAGGATCCAGCTAGGTCAATTCCAGGCACTGTGCTGACCATGAGGCTCAGCTCCTTCCTGCAGAGGCAGAGCCCTCGGAAATGCAGCATTTGTCACATAGTCTCCTACCATCAAGTCTGAATGTGATGAAGTCAATGGTCCCCAGCACTCTACAGATCTCACTCGAACAGAAGCTGCATTATAATTATTCTTTTGTCAGAGCTCTACAAAAAATGCTTTCAGAAATTGTTTTGCTGGGTGTTTTTACATACTTAACATCCTCAAGAAACATCAGGAACTATCGCAGAACTTAGCTGCAACGGTTTGCTAATATATTGACAAGAGAAAAGGGAGTGAGTTCCAAAAACTGTTCGTATAATTGGATTACAACTTTCGCTAATAATTACTGCCATAGAGACATGTGGCCTGGAGTCTGCAGGAAACAGCTTCCAGGGATGAGTTTCTTGTCTGTTTTCCTACCTGTGCATTTTTAGACTTTTTTCTTCTTTTTTTTCTTTTTTTTTATCACTGGCAACAAAGTGATTCTGCTCCTTCATCTAAAATGTATCCCCAGGCTGACAGAGTTCTAGGGAAAAGGACCAAAGTGAGGAAACCATCACATTCCTTTGCCTGCTGATGGGATCAGAAATAAAATATTCAGGCAAAAGAGAGTGAGCCAAGAGAGTGTCTGAGAGGTGTCATGGGCTCTTCAAGATTTGTGAGGCAGCTGCAATGTTCCCTGAATCCTGCTTACCTGTCTTCAGAGAAACATTTAAATGAAATGACACCAACAAGGGGAATTTAGGAGGAGCTGCACAGGGGTCAGAGAGGATAGGGGCAAAAAACAACAGCATTCACACCCACAGAACTAGGTGAGATTTACCATCTACCACCCTCCCACTCCTGTTCATACATGTATGGCACTTGAAACAATCCTCCAGGCTTCCCTCTGGAAGGTCTTGGACCATTTAAAAGCCATCTTACAGTAAGGATGCTACTGCTCCTGCTGTGACCTGTCTGAGACAGAAGTTTCCATGTTACAGGGCTGAAACATGCTACAGCTTTAAGGCCAGCCAGTGGAGTGTGGGCAGGTGGATGTGGTCCTCTCTCTCTGCCCCTAGTAACACAAGCCCCAGCTGCACAGTCAGAGGACGGATGTGCAATGCAAGAAAAGAAGGCAGAAGAAATTCCTCCAAGAAGGCACAGATACGCCCAAATATCTCTGCTCCTTCTGAAGTCTGGGATTCAAGGTTTGTGGGAGTGGAGCAATTCTTTACAAAGAGGGTTTACATTGTCAATGAGAGTAAAATCCAGACATGAAAACAACAATTGGAATGAATCATCAAACCATGAACAAGTGCATCTTCTCAAGCCCTCTATTAACTGGATTGTGGTTGCCGGGTAGGACATATGAAAGGTTAGTCTGTAAACACAAGGAATGTCGAAAACAGCCTCTTCATATAAGGAGAAGTTACGTTTGGAAAAGCCAAAGCTAAAAACCCACTGCAAATGATAAGTAATATAGCAGCAATTTCTGACTTATTCTTTTTTGGCACTTCAGTACAGAAGGTTAATTAGTATATTAGGTTGTGTGCGGAGGGCATGGGAGCTGACATGGGACATGCAGCATCTAACTGTCAGCTTACACACCAGGTGGTTAGGACATGCAGGCCTTAGGTCGCCCTCGAGCAATTAACTCAATAATTTCCACAAGAAGCTCAAGAAGAAAACATTATCTCCAGTTTACAAGTGATGACATCGGCTCAAGCAATCGCCAAATCTGTACCTGATTCTATACACACTCAACCACACCAACACTCTGACTCTATAGCACACTCAGTCACACCAACACTCTGACTCTATAGCACACTCAGTCACACTAACACTCTGACTCTATAGCACACTCAGTCACACTAA
>LOJH01015683.1:0-23290 GCA_001685095.1 Ellobius talpinus | reverse complement strand
ATGGGACGTATATTAAAGATGATACAATTTTTATTAAAGTCATAGTGGATACTTGGGATCTGCCTGACCCCTGACAAGTAACTGGGGAGGTGGATTCAGCAGGAGGTAACTCCTCTGTGGGGTTGAAGCAGTTTGTCTTCACGAAGGTCCTCGCCCTCAGAAAGGACTGTGTGGAACAGGATAAGCAGCAGGAGGAGGAGCCACACATGAAAACAGACCCCAACGGATTTCCTAATAGACTAGCCATACTCACTCTGAAGAATTATTTATCCTTCAACAAGATAAATATTGCTGTCAGAGAAGGTTTTCATTTTTAAAGATCTAGTTAATTAAGGTGGAAACATATATGCTAAAAAGAAACATGATTTTTCTTCCTTAACTCGAACACCAAAAAAGAAAACACACATGGAGGTAACAGGACGTGTCAGCATGTTGATTTAAAGGAGAACTTATGCAGGCAAAACACTCATAACATAAAAATAAATGAATCTAAAGAAATTAGGAAGAAATAAAGAAAGGAAGGAAGGCAAGTCCTATGCCATTACACCCCACCCTACCCCACAAGGAAACTCAGAAACCATTGCCAAAGAGAAGACAGAAAGATTGTAGGAGCCAGAGGTCAGGGAGGACCAGGATGAAGCAGTATTTTCTAGATATGACAGGACCTCACACTCATGATATCACAGTGGCTGTGGTTGCCGGCAGATCAAACCAGTCAACATTCTATCATGGATGGGGAGGAGCCCATGAGCCCCACTTCTAACTGAGGTCTTACTGACAGCTGGTGGTTTCTGGAGAAGGGAGAGTCAGTTTTCTTTAAGGGTGTGGCTCCTGGTTTGGCCCACAACCAGGAGTATACATTCAATACAAATTGGACTCGGTGGATTGTAAGAGAAAGAAAAGGACATGAAGAGGGGGGGCAAGTTAGGGAGGAGGGTGACCTAGGAGGAATTAGGGGGAAGAGAAGGTGAATAAGATCAAAATATATTGTATGCAATCTGTAATGGGGGACTCAGGTGGGAATCTGACTTTGATCAAACCAGAGAAGTCAGGTTTCAGAAGGGCATGGAAATGCTACTACTCTCTTGGGAGTATGAGGTGGCCTCTGTGTGTCTTCCTGGCTCTAGCAGTACTTGTTTCTCTATAGAGATTTTGGGAAAGTGACAAGTATGCCCAAAGAGACCAACATATGCAGTGGAGGGCCATTATGAATCATTCTCTTTTCTGCTAGCTGGCATTCTGAAGGCTATGTATGCTCCTGACATTGTAACTTTTCTGCTAGCTGGCATTCTGAAGGCTATGCTCCTGACATTGTAACTTTTTTCCCTGGATGCTCAAGAGCATAACAACCACTAGTAGAAGGCAGAAGTGCTACAGGGACAGGGCCTAGTTTCACAGTCATCTCCCACCAGCCCCCAGCAAGAACAGATTCCCCAGTAGATGGACCACACCCGTCACAAAGGGAGGATCAAGACCGACGGGGGCTCCCAGGAAGAAGAGCTAACCATCCTGACTGTTGAGTCCACAGGCTCAGGCAGGCTGGTCACTCCTGGGGCCGTGGGTGATTTTCCACTCTGTGGGCAGCCTGCCAGCCTCTTCCCTGGCAGTCTGGTCCAGATTGCGATTGGGAGGCTGGAGCCAAGAGTGCCTAATGCCTCTTCTTCCTCTGCCACGGGAGGGACTGCCACCTCCGTCACTGCCAAAGAGTCTTCACATTCCTAGAGCAGCAGAGAGGTCGCTCTGGGATGCTGGGGAGGGGACACCGATGTGCCGCACTGCCCACTCCAGCACACATTTAAGGAACTAGTACTGCATTCTAATGCAACCTTATATTCCAAAGCTTTTTGTTTGTTTTTTTTTTTAATAATTTTCAAATCTATAAGGGATCTGGGCATGTGAATAGGCTCCCGGGAATTCTTTTGCAGAGTAAATCATCACCCTTAGGCATGTTTTGAGTCAATCTCAATTTTTATTGACTGTCTTTAAAGAAACAATCCACACAAGAGGTTCCAGTGGCAACGAACACACAGGGAGAGTTGGAATCCTAGCCTAGGTTGCCTGGCTCTGCTGTGAGTGCCGAGAACTGCCCCTGCCTCAGCTTGCCCCTCTAAGAAATGCCTAGGTGGAGGTTCTCAAATGGCCCAGATGGCCATAGTCTGAGCAATCCTAGCCCAACCTGCAGCTGCCCGCGCCAGGTGGAGCTGGGGCTTTCCCCAGCCCTTTCTGGTTGCCCCGTGAGAAACCAGCTTGAAAGATCTCTTTGTTCTGATCTTTCCCGCTGACCTTTCTGAGCCAAGCTGCTCACTTTTAACAATAGCCAAACAGAGTCTCAAACAAACCTCAGCCACAAACAGGCTGCACAGGGAGGAGCCAGGAAGCCATTCGTTCTAACTAAAGTCAAGTCCAATTGGCCGAGAGGCGGGGTGGAGGGCTCCAGGTGGAGGTAGACTGTGCAGCCAGCAAGCCCCTCTGCCCCCCGCAGCCACACTGACGCACATTTCCAGAGCCCGTGACTGCATTCAGTCTTCACAATTTTTCACAAGACTGCATCACGCCAGTCTAAGCAGAACACGTGATGTACGCAATGCCCTTAAGAGATGACCACGGGGACAGGTGAAGCTGGTGCACACCTTTCATCCCAGCACTCAGGAGGTAGAGGCAGACGGATCTTTTGAGTTTGAGGCCAGCCTGGCCTACAGAGCGAGTTCCAGGACAGTCAGGACTACAAAGAGAAAACCCTGTCTCAAATTAATTATTATTTAAAAAGAGAAATGACTGTTGCGGGATAGGCTGTAACTCAGAGCACTTGCCAAGCATAAAGGTGGCCCTGTAATCCATCCCAACACCATCAAATATAACTAATATAAATAAAATATTCCACTCTAACCTTCTCTAATGGGAAACTAAGGCCTGAAAGGTTCTTGTCTTTCTGGGCATTACCTGCACAAGGCCATAGGCTGGTACAGCACTTTCAGCTCCGAGACCCCACGACCACCTCTGCACTCCCACTTTCTACTTCTGGCCATCTGAGCTCCAGAACTCCTGGGACTCAGGTCACCACAAAGTGCCTTCTGCATGCTAAGTATGCGGACAGCTACCCCGTTTGCAACTGGCAGCCAAGAAGTCACAGTGGCATAGATGAGGAGAGGCTGAGAGAATGCACTGCTCACCCATGGCCTTGCATCCAGGCATCCGTGGTCTGCTAAACCAACCTCTCCTGACTTTCTAGGAACTCATCACAAGGGTTTTGTACACAGTAGGTGCTTAAGTACAAGGGCGTTGATTTGAAATAAAATGATAAATTAGATAGAACTGATTGAGAGGAGAGTGGTACATACAGTCCTAATGCAAGTCCCCATTTGAGGGCTGGCACTGTACACGAGAGATTTCTAGTCAAGTACACAGAAGAGCGTGACAAAATGGTAGACCCCAGTCACCGAGGACAAGGTCAGGTAAAGTTCAGCAGTTACACAAGCTGTTCATTTTCACCACAGACCCAAATCATCTGCCTCAAAGACAAAATTTCTACCTTCAGAGTCAGGCAGAGCATGGAAAACAGGGATGTCAGACAGGGAGTTCACCCTGGCAGTGAGTTTTCTTCTCCAGCAAGCTGGGGAAGGACGTGTGAGTGGGCACAAAGAACAAATAAGAGCTGTGCCTGCAGAGAAGCCTGCCCCCCAGAGCAAAGCACAACACAGAATATTGGGGTGTTGAACCTTTTAGGTCCCTGGACCCCACTGATAACTGCGCCGCCCCCTTCTGCCAGGCCCTGCAGATACATGTATGCATGTGGCTGCTGAGAACCAGATAGCATTACTATCAGTAATCTAAAGTGACACTTTGCTTTCAGATCAGCCCCTGGCAGACAAAGTAGGGCAACGTGGGGTGAGGGGATTGATTGACTGACTGACTGACTACAGGACTAAAGGAGCCACCTAGCCAGGAGTGGGCAGGAGGTGGCTCCCTTGGAACATACTCCTTTCTCTCTTGGTTGGAATGCAGTGTAAAGTAGATGTTGCTTTAGTAATTAAAACAATGTATTATAAAGAATAAGTATAAAGCACACAGCCCACTTGACTCAAACTCACCCCAACCCTGAGCAGAGAATGGGCTCTGCCAGCTCTAGGGAGAAGAACGGGAAACACCAAACCAAAGAGAAACAGCCCTTTGCCCACGCTGCATGAAGGAGCAGAGTCGGCTCCAGCTCCTGTTCTTGGCAGGTGCCTGGGACCCTCAGAACCAATGTGGTCGGAGCACTGATGGGGACACCAGCTCTCTTGGTTCACATTGCGTTACCTCTCCCCTGCCTCACTCCTGAAGCTGCTTCTCGGAGACCCAAGCTCCTTCCTGAGCCTCGACGGGCAGAATTCATTCTTCTGGAGGCCCAGCTGCCATAGAACTGCTTGGGGCCAGGATCCAACTGGAATCCACGCCTGCCCTCTAGTGGCTGAGGTGGGGAAGTGATGGTCCCCAGGCTTCCTGGCCCCTATCCTGTTCACAGGGCCTTTTTATTTACATTATCTCAGTTAGTTAGGAACAATATCACCACAGCACAAAGGTCAGGAGTCACCTGGAGGAATTAGCTGCTAAATAAACAGGGCAAGGCCTCTGGAAAAAGGGAATGTCACTCAGGCCCACGAGTAACCAGGCATCCGTCTCAGACTTCGCCAGCATGAAAGAGGCCTAGGTTTCTGGAAGCTCAGAATAAGAGGGAAACTGGGGATCCAGTGAATGCCACCCACTGTGTGAGTGGACAAGACCAGTCTCAGGAATAATATCAAATCCTTGGCTTGTCAGGGGTAGCCTTTGCTTAGGTGGGTGTTTTGTGGGGACTAGGAGGCACTGCTCAGTTTGGTCCCACCCCTTTCTCAGCAGAGGCCCCTCTTCCAGGACTCAGCCACTCCTCCAGTCCACCTCATCCCAGGCAGCAGCCCACCTCCTGCCTCTTGGGCCCTGCTCGAACCTGTCCACATGTCCATCCACAGCTGCTGTGGCACATTTGTCCACACTATGAAGATGTATCTTTGCCAAGGCCACTTCTGATTCCTTTAATAAGAAATTGAATGGCCAATAGCTAGGTAGGAAGAGGTTGGTTAGGCGGGACTTCTGGGGACAGAGAGGACATTGGGAAGAAGAAAGGCAGAGTCACCAGCCAGACACAGAGGAAACAGGAGGTGCAAGAGGGAAGAGAGATAATGCCAAATGGGTTAATTTACGCTATGAGAGCTAGTTGAGACAAGCCTAAGCTAAAGGCCAAGCTTTTATAATTAATACGTCTCCATGTTATTATTTGGGAGCTGGCGGGACACAGAAAGGCTCTTTACACACCACGGATTCGGGGGCTCTTTGGGAATGAGCTGCTTGGGCTGGTCTCTGGGCTGTCTCGGGCCCCCCTGGTCTGGAACCCTCCTGCACACCGGGAAGGATGGCTCTTACTTTCCAGACCCCACAAACTCAGATGTGCAGGGTTGTGATTTAACCAGCTATAAATGTAATCCAGCCAGCCCTCTACCTTAGAACCTTCTGAACTTTAAGATATGACAATGGCTCTCAACTGGGGGCTGGTGCCCCATCCCCACCCCGGCATTCACCATTGCCTGGGAACGTATTTTTGGTCATCAGTCTTGGTGGAAATGCTTCTGGCACCTAAAGGGTAAAAAAGGCCACAGATAGAGATGTTGATAAAACCTACCATGGCCCAGACCGTCCCCCAAATTAACACAAAAAACAGTGAGGCAGAAAAATTATGGGCTAAGAAGACTAATATATTTAAGAACAAAATTAGAACCGGTGGTTCCCCAACCTTTGTACTTTAACCAAAGGACAATGACAACATGTAATTACAAAGGTCACTGATGCAGACCTACTGTGGGCAGGCTATGTTGGGCTGGGATTATGTAGTGAGCGAAGCCGTAGGTCTGGAGGGGTTGTGTGGATGCAGGTGATGTGCCTGTTTCCAAGGCTTTGCCACCTAATGGCCTTTGACTCCAGACAAGTTCCTTCCCTCTTCATTGGGAAAATGGGGATTCTATCTGTTCTTCCCTCACAGGACTACACAGAAGGGCAACCCCCTTCTGCCTTTCATGCAGTGAGCAAACATGAGCTACTAGTATGAGAAAGGGTTCCGAGAAATAACCTGTAACCAGGTGTGCCCAGAGCACTGCGACCCTGCTTTAATTCTGTCTGTAAATTCAGAGGCCATGTCTGGCCTGCCTGAGGCACAGGAAACCGACAGGGGACGGAGTAACTGCCATGTGTCCTGGGGACTTCTGCCCACACTCGGAGACTTTAAACATTTGGGCTGTTTACTTGGCAAGAAGTGATGATTAATTTCCATTCCGCTTGATGTGCTGTGGCTAGGGTGGAGCCAGTATCTCGGTTTCTGGGGCTGAAATGTGCCCTGGGGGGAGTGAAGAAGAGATGGGAGCCAGTCAGACGGAACAGAAAGACATCTGAACTGACTTGCCCTTTTCCTGAGAGCATAGACAAGTTAATGCCTCTACCTGCTGGGGGACCTCACATGACCAGGCTCTCACTCACTATCTTCCTGCCTGAGTGTGCAGCATGCAGGAGGGAGCCGACAGGCAGCTTGGGTGCTGTGGAGGAGGGAGGACCTGCAGTCAGAGCCATCCTCTGATCACGTGACAGGGCAAAAGGAACCAAGTTAGTGCACTGAAGATCCACTCATGGCCCTGATTATCAGATCAGGATGCAGTCCTCTACACAGTATCCAGAGAGCAGAATGCCTTCCTGCACCCCAAACCTTGGAAAGGGCTGGGGTTGAAGGACAGGCAGACCTGTCCTACAGTCTTGGTGGGTGGGGTTGAGCCAAAGACTCTCTCTTCCAGCTCCTGTCCCTCAGGAACGAAGTAGGGCCATGTGACCTTCTTCAGAAGGCACATGATCCAGTATGGAACCCACCAAATGCCTGATAAACTGCTCTCTCCTTCCTGGCTGTCCTTGATACTTTGACCTCTCTACACCTATAGAAGATGGGGGTGGGGTAGGGAGAGAGGGGCATCATGGTGTATGTGGAGGGTAAACAGCAGTGCCTCCCCCAGATAAAGCCTGTTCCTTCCCTCTCACTGAGCCCTCACAGTCCCTGGACGGCAGAGGACGAAGAGCAGAGGGAGTAGAGACAGAGTAAAGGAAACCTCAGCCTCTGATTCCCAGTCCGCTTGTGACTTTCTCTAGCACCCACTGACTTTTCACAGCAGGCGCCCAGCACCAGCCAAGCGTGCACAGGCTCTGAGAAACCACCGCTAAGCTGCAGGCTTTGGAGGACTGGGCAAGGTCACAGTCAGAGGACTTCTGCTGGGAGCAGCTCAGCCTTCTGATAAAAGCACCAGCTACGGGCTGTGGATGCAGCTGGTTGGTAGAGTACTCATTCAGCATGCGTAAACCAAGGGTTCGATCACAGCACCACATAAACTGGCTGTGTGGCACACATCTATTTAAGGCCGACACTCAGGATGCAGAGATGGAAAGATTGGAGGTTCAAGATCAGTCTCAGCTTCATAGAGTTCAAAAGGAAGGCAGGCTCCAAATGTCAATCAGACAGATCCATGTGTAATCTTAGCTCCAGCCAAGATAAAGTTACTTTTGTTCTCTGCCTGTTTCCCATATGAGAAGTAGAGATACTAACTACGATCTCAGAGAACTGTTGAAAGGACTAAACTATGCAAGCAAAGTATTTTACTAGTATCCGACTAGCTGGGTGCATTCCTTTAATCCCAGCACTCGGGAAGCAGAGGCAGGTGGATCTCTGAGTTTGAAGCCAGCCTGGTCTACAGAGTGAGTTCCAGAACAACCAGGGCTATACAAAGAAACCCTGTCTTGAAAAACAACAACAACAAAAACATGTGTCTGGTGGAAATTCAGCATGTAGTTTAAGTAACACAAATTATTAGTAAATATTACTATTTACTAAATGAATGGTTGGAGAGAGAATATTGAAATTAGAACTGTCCCTGTCCTACAAATTTTATTCCACAAGACCTCCATATATAAGAACATCCTCTTTCATTGTGTCCTGAGGCTCCTGGAGACTCCTAAACTCTACTTAGGGGTCAGTAAGTTGTCTACAAATATAGATAGTAGATATAAGCCAGGCGTAGTGGCGCAGGCCTTTAATCCCAGCACTCAGGAGGCAGAGGCTGCATCTCTGTGAGTTCAAGGCCAGCCTGTTCTACATAGGGAGTTCCAGGACAGTCAGGGCTACACAGTGAGACTCTGTCTTGAAACACCACTACTACCACCACCTCTACCCCCCAAAATGATAAATACAGGGTGTGTGCAGAGACACAATTCACAAATGAATGAATAAGTGTGGCTGTTCTGATGATAGCTTTATTTACAGAAACAGGCAATGCCCATCTGCTGTGCAGGCTCACACTGGGCTTCATAAAGGGCTGACAGCCTTAAACAAATGACCCTGACCTTCCCGCAAAGCTCCAAGGCAGGGGGGCTGAAGGTGCCATCATCTTTTCTCACCCTTGAGGACTTGTACCTAGCAACTGGAGATGCTCCTGAGGGGAGGGTGTCAGAAGGCCTCTCAGACACAGCAAGGCCAGGACAACAGCAGACCCAAGCCACCGTCTCTAGGCAGTGAAAACAGGAACCAGATTGTGTCTCTGAAACTGATGACTGTCAACTCAAAAAGCACCAGAACATAAAAACAGATGTGGTGGTGGGTGGGGACAGCTGGGCTCCTCAGTGTCTCTGTGTACTCTGGGTCCCCCCCATAGCCACAGGTGGTCTGGGGAGTCCAGGGCTGTGGGCAGCCCCACCCTGAGTAGTAACTGTCTGGGCATTTAAGCACATCTGTGGTTAAATGGAGACACCAACACTGCCTGGCCATGTACTCACGAGACTAAAATAAGAAAAATTAAAGGTGTAAAATTTATACCTAGGCTAGCAGCTTATTCAACCATGAACTGAATGAAAAAAATACTGAAACCAGCTGACAATGTTCCTGGTTTTGATGGTCCAAGAAGTCGTGACACCAACATTCTGATTTGTGGGTTTAATACCCACACACAATGCTGCAAGGCAGGCATGGTCCTCCTTGCTATTTCACAAGCAAGGAAAACAGATTTGGAGAGGGGACACATCATGGCCACACAAGCACTGGCTGCAGCAAGAGTGGTCGATTTTTATGAAAGCCATTACACAGGCATGATGATTGGTCAACGCTGGTGATCAGCTCAACCTTTCACCTCTCACTGACAGAGAAAACCTGAGGCCCCTGCCCTGGATAATCATCAGGGATATTTTGAGATCTACTGGGTGTGTTTTCTAACACATACATGAGTGGAATAATCCTTCTGTACACCGTGAAGATCTGTTGCTCTCATTGTTAATAAAAGGCTGATTGGCCAATGGCTAGGCAGGATTTTTGGGGCAGAGAGAATGTTAGGAAAAAGAAAGGGAGGAGTCAGGGAGTCACGAGAGTTGTGAGTCAGACCAGGAAGAACAACATGGGAAGTTCATAAATGAGGTAAACAAGCACACAGATGATAGAAATGGGTTAATTTAAGTCGTAAGAGCAGGCTGGAGACAAGCCTAAGCTATCAGTTGAGCATTTATAATTAATAATGAGTTTCTGTATGGTTATTTAGGAGCAGCTGGTGGGACAGAAAAGTCCACCTACATATACAGGTACCGATTTATTAAAACCGACAAGATGCTAAAACACATGCTGCTGTAGACGTGAGCCTCTCGTGTTCCTGGCCACCTTTCACTCTCAGGAAGTTGCCTACTGCGGAAGTGGAGGGGAATATGGCTGAGCTCCCTGTTCCTGAAGTCAACCCGGGGCTAGGTGGGCACAGACACACAATGACCCACGGCCTGCAGCTGGGAACAGCAGGCTTTAGCTAGGCCCTAGATTTCCTAGAAACCAGGAACGGCCAATCTTTGGGAAAGGGTTCTGGCCACATAAGCTTAGGAAACAATGAGTTGAAAGACTTTTGAGACAGAGACCAAACCTCTCGTAGGAGGCAAAGGCTGTAAAGTTCTCTAGACCTAATTTGATCTCAAACTCTTGTTTGTAGGTATCACTTGGTGTATGGGTGCTCCAAGTGCCCTGGGTCTCCAGCACAGCAGGGGGCTAGTGATCCTAACAAGGGTGTCCCAGCTCAACCAAACGTCCCTGCACAGAGCTGTGGTTTCCGGATGTGGGATGCCTCTGAACTCTGTCCTCAGTGCCTGGAACAAAAGTGGAGTTCTTCCCCAGATTTTGGAGCTTGGCTCTGTGAGGCCACTGCTGGGAGGTAGAAGAAACTGAGATGGATGTAGGTAAGCATGTGGCCTGGGCCTTGGGGAGACCTATGCCCCCGACGCTTGACGACAGGGGGATACTGCAAGAATTCCTGAACAGAATAAAGGGTACCCAGGTAGAAACAGTTTACCTCTGTACACTCCTCATGTCTGGCAGGGCACCAGGGTTTGAAGTACAGTCCTAAAGGTGCTATCTTTGGGAGAGAATTCACCCTCTGCTGCCGGGAGTCTGTGTAACCATGGGCAAGTCCCCAAACTCTCCAAACCTGTTTTCCTTGCTTGTGAAATAGCAGGAAGGGCCATGCCTGCCTCAAGGCATTGTGGGTATCAACTATAAGTGAGCACCTATCAGGATGCTGGTGTCACAACAGAACATCCCAAAGCACCAGGTCTAGGGAGTTTTCAGGCAGCAAGANNGGGGGGGTGACTCGTTGAGATGGCATGGAGCCTCCTCCTCTGGATCACTGTGTGAAAAGCAGGTAATCTAGGAAATGAACCACTCCTACGCCTGTGGACTGATCTAGCAAATCACTAAACCTGAGACTAGGTCATAGAAGCTGTAGTTTGCAGCTAAGTGAGACAAAACTTTTGGGTGCCCTCCTGATTCTACAGCACCCTTAAAAGGATCACCCACCACACAGCAGAAGCCACCACTCTCAGCCTGGCACAGAACACCAGCCACCCCCTCATTATTCACAGAAACAGATGATAAAGATTGATATTTTGGGCCACAAGGCAATGCACAGGAATGCAAGCTTCCTGCTCCCTCTTTGACAACGGCTCCTCAAAAGGATATTTTCACCCTCCTCGCCCTACATGCCTTATGATCCACTGAAAACTTAAGTGAGCAAGAACCAGGCTAAGAAAATGAAATGACTTTGCCTATAACTTCACAGTGACCACCACCTGGCGGGTGCTGGCTGGTGAGCCCCTGCCCTCAGCACCAGCTTCTAGGTCTTGGGCTCCCATTGGTCCCTCTGAAGAGAACCATTCCTGGTTCTCCACACATGCCTGTCTGGGCTCCTCCTGTTCATGCCCAGGTTTTACTGCTTCAATTGTTCCTACGACGCAGCCTTCTGAACATCCCATCTAACATGGGCATGACCCAAGCAAGCCAGCTCTAAGTAGTTCTCTAGGAGAGTGCACACACATGCACACATACATGCACACATGCACAGGAAAATAGCCGGAACCGAGTAAGGCAGGTGTAGAAAGCCCAGGCCCAGAGAGAAGCATCTAAGGCTTCCTAGACCAACAGCACCTACCCTTTCTTCAGGTTCTTCACATACGCACTCTGGAGGGCAGCTTCCAAGAAGTAAGTGAGTTCAGAGTCAACTGAGGGGCTGCCTTTTAGGTTCCGAGATGCATTGTTGTTTGAAGTCTGAGGAGGAAGAGTAAAGGTACAGTGTCATCCAAGAGTTCAGAGGAGGCTTGCCAGAACATCAGGTGAAAAGCACATGGCTTGGAGCAGATGTCTATGAGAATGAGAACTGGAAGGAGCTCCTGACATATCTGTCCATCAGTGATCCCAATGACCTTTGTGAGGGTCAACTCAACCAAATCTCTGAGCACCCTCTGCCAGAAAATGGGTACTGAGGCCTGACTGTAATCTCGCCTCTTTTCTTGATAGCCAACCAAGTCAAGAGGCTCCATGGCAAAGAGATTTGGCCCTCAGAGGACATTTGGTTGTTCCAATTTGGGGTGTGAGCTGCTAAAATCATATAATATTAGGGTGGCTCTCATAGCAAAGAAGATTCCAGACTCAAAAGTCAATAGCACCAGGGTCAAAAGTCCCTTGATTAATGACACGATTGGCCCAAGACTATTCTGGAAGGGCCAATTATGAGAACGGGTGGCAGCTAACTCCGCTATTTACACAAAGATGTTTAGCTATCATCTGGACTATTATGGGTCTCAGTTCCCATCCACCCCTTCCTTCAAGCACCAATTCTAACTCACTCTGCTAAAGAACCTTCTATCTGCCAGGCAGTGGTGTTGCATGCCTTTAATCCCAGCACTCAGGAGGCAGAGGCAGGTGGATTTCTGAGTTCAAGTTCTCTGGTCCACAGAGAGAGTTCCAGACCAGTCAGGGCTACACAGAGAAATCCTGTCTCGAAGGTGGGGTGAGGGGGAGCCTTCTATCTCACATTGACTAAATGTCCACAAAACATAATTTCTACTTGCGTACCACAAAGCTACACACAAAAGTTAGAGATTAGGCCCTGGCATCCCTGCCAGTGCTGCTCATTGACTACATGAACTTGGGAGGCTGTGTAACTTCTAATCTTGACTCTTCGTCTATAAAGTGGTAATAATAGCAGCATCTATTGTATCCCCTCACTGGGGGTTAAGTGACAGGATGCATGTAAAGCCCTCAGAGCATGGCATGACATGAAAGTAGTTCCTCAATACAGGGAGGAGCTGAGATCCCCCACGAGGCGCACTGGGGGTTGACGCCCTGTGTAGTTAAGACAGGCCCACCATGGGAAGGCGGGAACTGTGGGGATGAGAACTTGCACAGATCCAGCTCATGCCTCTGTCCACCTCTGAAAAGTTTGGAGAATGGGCACCGCAACCCATCTTCCCTGGAATTCAGCAAAGCTCTCCTGAGGTGCCAGAAAGCAGGGAAGGATGACAAAGGGCAAGAGTCAGCATGACCCTGTGCTGTCCAGGAGGCCGGGGTTTGATCTCTCTAAACTTCATTTACTACAGGACTGCCTGTGACGCCTTTGGCCCAGGGCTGCTATGAGGAGTGATCAAGTGAATACATAAAAAGGCTGTCACATCTGGCCGGCACACAGAGCTCACCATGGGGTTCTTGTGTGACACTGACCCACTTATTTATTAAAAAGTCTCCTCTGTGGTAGAGTCCCTAACAGAACCAGGGCACCATGATGAGTTCTCCAACCAAAGGAGTGGCATGTCAGGAGCGGAGGTGCCTTCTTCTAGTACCCAGGAGGTCGAAGGAGGTTTGTGGTCAAGAGAGAGCATCTGCTTGTATAGCACCCCTATTCCCAGCTCACCTTCTCCAGCTCCTGCAGGAACACCTGAGCCACCCAGGAGGCCCTCTCAAAACAGGCAACCACTTCCTCCTCCCGCTCTGTCAGGCGGATATGGGAGGCGATGGAGTTGGGCAGGCGTTCCAGGGAGAGGCCTGCGGAGAAAGAGAGAGCCTCAGACCTGCCCTGCTTAGGCCTGGACTCCAGGTCTTTCATGGGCACAGGGTAGGTGCATCTGAGGGGATGTATGACATGGAGCAGCCAGGGGAGGCTGAGGTCCACGAAGGGGAGGGGAAGCTGAAGCAACAGTGGTGTTAGCAGCAGCTGTGAGCAAGCAATGAGCCAAGAAAAGGCACTGCCCCCCCATATCATCATGTGCCACCGTCATGGTCCTACCGTGCTACCCCTGCCCATTGCACAAGTCCAGTACAAGATCAGTCCCATGGAGCTCACTGCTCACCTCCAGGCAGTTATCCGTGTTGACATGCTATCTGCTTGCAGTGGATACCTGCGGCTCTGGCCCTGTCTTTCAGCAGCAACAACCCGCTTTTCCTCTGACCACCCTTGTCTCAGCATGAGAATATGGTGACAAACTACAGGTAGCAACATGGCTCCATGTGGGCCAATAGGAACCAGTCTCCTAATTGCTACTCATTTCACTGGCATTGTTAAATGGGTGCCAGTGACTAACCTGGAAATGCTAGAGAAAAATCTGCCTTCAAAAATGTCTTGGGCTAAAGAAATTGGCTCTTCAATTAGGAGCATTTGTTGCTCTTCCAAAAAGCTGTATGGCATCTCACAATGTTCTATAACTCCAGTTCCAGGGGAGCCAATGCCCTCTTCTTACCTCAGCGAGCATCAGGCATGCATGCACATAGCACCTAGACATACATGCAGGCAAAACATTCATATACATAAAATAAATAAATCTTTAAAAAACCTGTTTTATATCTAGCCATACTGGGTGACACATGCTTATAATCTTAGTACTCAGGCAGTATTTAATACTGTGGCAGGAGGATCATGAGTTTGAGGACTACCTGAGACAATTTACTAAGACCTCATCTCAAGAAAACAAACAAAACCAACCAAATAAAATAATGTCCACACAGAGTGAATATAAACGACACTACTCAACTGCATACATTAAAATAAAATTTTATGTCATGTCATTTTCTTTGCCGTAGTTAAAATGTCTTTAAATTAGTTAAGCATATAGCTAGCTCCAAGGGTCAAAGAAAAGTTAATAAACCAATCTGCAAAAGACAAAGAAGGAAAAGCATTCTTAGACTGTTGGGGGTTGGGGAGAGAGAAAGCCCACACAGAATAATGATCAGACATGTCAGAAAAGTGCAGATTCCAAAACAGTGTTGGGACCACCAGGATGCCACCTTCTCAGAAGCTCCACCTCCTAGAAAAGTCCATGTACAAGCCAACATCCACCCACCCACATACGCTCTTTTTTCCTTTCTTTGCTTTGTCAAAGTCGGTTTACTGAACCATTTCCGCTGCTTGCAGCTAACACAGACCTGACTAGAGAATACTGCCCCCAGGACTTGGGTTTCCCAATGGGCAGAACCGGTGTGTCTCTTGTCTTCGTGCCCCACATTACCTTATATGTAACAGATACCCAAGACAACTTAGTCATGGGAAGGATTAAGAACACAGTCCTCTAAGCCTCCACCCCCTTCTCTAAGCTGCATCTCTCCAGCGGGTGGCCACGGCGGCCTACTACCTGTGGTCTCGCTTCACTCTAACCCACACTGCTTCCAAGGGGACCTTTTCCAAAGTCCCCAGGGGTACTTCCTGCTACAGAGGAGATCTAAACTAGGGTTGCTTCACCCGATGTCCGCCACGAGCTATCTGGATCACCTTTCCAACATCTTATCTTACCCTACCTGCTTCTTCCACCCCAACTTCCTGCTCCCAACTGCGGGCAATGCCATCCTGGCTTGCCCGGGTTGTTCTTCCCAGACGAATTTCACCACCCCACCAAGTCCATGAAGCTACTGATCATCCTCTGACCTACTGAATGCCACCTCCTCTATGAGGTTCTTCCAGACAAACCAACTATTCTCTCCTCTCGGTCATGGCTTATACTTCCCATGTCTCACTGCTTCTTATACTCATTTCTCATATGATCTCCCAAATAGATGATAGTAGGCTCTTCTTAGCACCAGTTTAGTGGTGTTCAACTGTCCTCCACCTGACACACAGTAGGACCAGACAAGCACAGGCTGTCTGGGTGGGAAAAGAAGCCAATCGCGGCCCACAAAGTACAAAATGCTCTGCAAAAACAAGGAAAGAAAATAGCATTGTTTTTCTTAGCTACAATATCAGCACGTACAGATTCAGTGACCTCACTCTCTTGCCAGACTGGGGTGTGACCACGTCCAAAGGCCAGGAACCTCAGCCTGGGGGAAGGTGGTGAAGGCCATTGCTCAACACAAAGACCCAATCACCCAGTCCACGAGTGTCAACACGGTGTCTGCCAAGTGACTCACTATGGAAAGCAGAAAGATCTTCACTGCAGGACCAGGGGGGAGGAACAGAAAAAGGGGGCATGAGGCAGGCTCCATGACCTCTTCTATAGTTGGCCCAGACCTCCTTCCCAGGTTTGCTGCATGTCACCATGCAAGTAGGTAGGACAAGAACAAATTGTTCAAGAAGACCATCCCAGAAGACTAAGTGCAGGTGACAGGAGCCGGCCAACTCCATGAGGCACAGAGTGGATCTGCTCCAAGGCAGCAGCTGTGTGGCGCCCAGAGATGAGCTATAGTGGACTCCCTTCTGCACACTTCTTGCTCAGCTCCTGAAGTCTCCCATGGTCTGGCTGCTGCAAAGGTGAAGTGAGGACACTGGTATGGGACCTCCACCTTCCTCCCTGTGCTACAATTGTCCCCACTGCTTACCTCCCCATCCCCCACCCCTACCCCCAGGGCAAAGCTTACCACCATGATTTTCCAAGATACAAAGCCCACTGTTTATATCTAGTAAGCGCAAAGCAAAACTACCTCCTCCTCGAGACTCTCTGTAATGTTTTCAGTATTGATGGGCAAGGGGATATTATCCACAACTCTGAGCACATCTGTGAAAAGGATTTTCTGGACTGGGTAAATGGAGGTAGAAAGACCCACCCCAAATGTTGGCAAGAACATTTGGGGTGGGTCTTTTATGGGCTGTGGTTACAGAACAGCCTGGGGGTGTAATGGGACCAGCAATGGCTTCCTTCCCTTGACATCACAGATTTCTGCTCAGACCTTAAGCTGGAATAGGTTCTTCCTTCCTTGAGTTGCTGTTGTTAAGGCTCTGTCTCAGCACTGAGGAAAGTAGCTAACACCCTCTCCCTCTGACTCAGCAGAGAATGTTAGCTGCATTTCTGCTTTGTGTTTCTTTTTTCTGGGTGGCTCTGGGGATGGAATCCAGACAGGCACGCTCTAGGCAAGAGCACTACTAATGCTGTAAATTACCAGCCCCTGTATCTCCTGCTCATACACTTTTATTCTGAGTTGTCACCGTGCTATTCCTGATGAGCAAAGTCAGGCAGGCTGAGTTAGTGCCTGGCAGGGAGAGGTTCTGCCCTTCATTACAAAAAACAAACAAACAAACAAAAAAACTCTTGATGAACCCACTCACAAACTGTGGCAGAACCCTGAGGCTTTGTCAGCCAACCTAACCTATTTGGTGAGATCCAGACTGTCCCCCACCTGACACTATTTGGTGAGTTTGAGACCCTGTCTCAAAAGATGCTAACTGGCCTTGAAGAAAAAGACCCAAGACTGTCCTCTGGCATGCACATGCATCTGCAGAACACACACGTGTAGTCATGAAATACACACATACATACAAACACAGACACACATGGATATACACAAACACACACAGAATAATGTCTTATAAATTATAATATTCAAATGAAGCAAGCCATCCAAAAGTACACACTATATGATTTCACTTATATGACATTCACTGTATTAGTGAAAGAGAAGCAGGGGTCACCTGGGAGATGGTGGCGAGGGTCAGCTGGGAAGGATGCCGGGAAACCTCCTAGGGTGGAGGAACTGCTCTACTTACAGCATGTTGGTTATGTGGGCATTCATACTAGTTCAAACCATCAAATTATACACTTATAATCTATATGAGCTCACAAATAGGAAATTTTATTTGAAAATAAGATGATGTCCTTTTTAAAAAGAAATATAAGATAGAAGTTAAGTAGATATGTTCATTGAGGTGATCTTTTATAGGATACCTTTTTTCTTTTTATTTATTTGTATTTTATATGTATGTGAGTTTTGCCTGTATATATGTCTGTACATCATGTGTGTGCCTGGTATCCAAGGACACCAGAAGAGGGTGTTGAATCCCTTGGAACTGGAGTTACAGATGGTTGAGAACCACCATGTGGTTGCTGGGAATTGAACCTGGGTCCTCTGGATGAGGAATCAGTGCACTACCACTGAGCCATCTCCCTCCAGCTCCTGTAAGATAACTTTCAAAAATGCTTAGGACCAATAAGGTTCCCAGAGCCAGAAATCCTGGAGTCTAACTGCTAAGAAGGCCTACTTCCCATCCACCGTGTTTGGAAACCCACATCAACCCTAAGAGTTCTCTCCTTCTCCCAATGAGTCCTTCTACACAAGCAGCCAAATAACAGCACAGCACAAGGTCCAGGGGAAGACAAGCAGCTCTTGAGCCCACCTCAAAGGTTCCTGGTGGCTGTGGACCAACCCTGTGGTCTAGGCAGGAAGCTAGCAGTTCCCTGGCACTGCTTCCTGTGCCCCCTGGCCAATGGGGACTTTCTGTGAAAACAACATCAACAAGCCAAGGAATGGGCCCCTTTCAAAGGAACTCATGAGCTCCACATTTTCCAGGTCCAACCCTGGCCTTAGCACCAGGCTGGTTGCAACGCCTTCAGTCTGAGATGAATCATTATATCCCTGTAGCAGGCCTTCCAAAAAGCCCCACCCTTGGAGCCTCGAAGCCTTGGGCCCTGGATACAAAAGTGGAGTCCAGAGCAAAGGAGGCTTCCTCTGCTAAGAAACTCCCTCTCCAAAAGGGTAACAGTCTCTATTCACCCACTCTGCCAGTGAAAGCGTACCCACAGCATGTACAGAAGATGTTTGATCTTGGGTTTACCAAACATGGGCACCCTGAGTGGCTGGGGAGAAGAAAAGAAACCCAATTTATTCTTTAACCTAAAGGTCAGGTGGGCAATGGTTGTCACAGATCACACTCAAAAGTGGGCAACTTCTGGGCAGTGGTGGTGCACGCCTTTATTCCCAATTCCCAATGCCTTTGGGAGGTAGAAGCAAGTGGATCTCTATGAGTTCAAGGCCAGCCTGCTCTACAAAGTGAGTTTCAGGGCAGCAAGAGCTGTTACACAGAGAAACCGTGACTTGAAAAAACAAAAATAAACAAACAAAATAAGCAAAAAAAAGTGAGCAATGGTGGGACTATGAAATGGAAGAAAATAGTATGGGGCACCTCGCTAGCAAGTGGTATTACCAACTCCAGGATCTATGGGCAAACTCAAAAGAACTGAAATCTGGGTCTTGAAAAATTTTTTATAAATCCAGATTCACAGTTCTATTATTTATGACAGCCCCAATAGGGAAATATTCCAAGTTTCCATTGACAGATGATTGTACAATTTTATCAGCTGGACACAAGCAAACAAGCAAGATAAATACTATGCAATTCTAATAAAGTGAATTCAAATTCATAGAATACAAAAATAAAAGACTGATCACCAGAGGTGGGAGGGTGGAGGGGTGGAGGGGAAAAAAGAGGAAGTATTGTGCATGGCACATAGAGTTTCAGTTTTACAAGAAAGAGTTCTGGAGACAATTACACAGCGCCGTGTGATCAACGCGAAAATGCATGCTTTGTGTTTTCATTGGTTTTTTTGAGACAGGGTCTCTGTATTTCAAACTTTGTCTTGCTATGCAGCTGAGAATGGCCTCAAACCCTTGATCCTCTTGCCTCTCCCACCTAAATGCTGTCATTACAAAAGTATACCACCATGCTCAGCTCTTGGGGTTGTTATGATATATACGAACCTATGTATCTCTAATATTGGGGATTAAACCCACATATATGTGTGTATGTATGTATATAATATGTGTGTATACACATGTGTTTTAACATAATTTTTATATTGTCTTTTGGTCTCAGGTATCCCAGGCTAGCCTCATAAACTTCTGGTCCTTCTGGGTCCACCTTCCAAGTGCTGAGAATATAAGGATGTGCCACCAGCCTAGTCTTTTGTGGTGCTGGGGAACAAACCCGAGCCTTTGTATATGCTAGGCAGGTAACCATTCTACCAACCCCAGCCCTAATATAATTTTTAAAAAGATTTATTTATTTTTAATTTTTGTATATGTTTTGCCTGCATGTAGTATGTGCATGCCTGGTGCCTATGGAAAGCAGAAGAGGGCATCCGATACCCTGGGACTGGAGCTCCAGGTGGTGGTGAGTCACCTTGTGCGTGCTGGGAACACTCTGCAGAGCAGCAAACGCTCTCAACCATCAAGCCATCTCTCCAGCTTCTCATAAAATAGTTTAAAAATAATTTTCAGACAGGATCTCTGTGTTGCCCAAATTTGCAAATCCCCTGCCTCAGCTTCCCCAGCAGCTGGGATTGAAGGTAAACATCACTGTACCTTGCAAAATATTAACTTTTAACAGCAGATGTCAACACACAGCTTATGGACTTGTAATGAAATGAGACTGGAAGGATATATCTCAAAATATTTAAGGGGACCAAGGTCCTAGTTTATCTAAACAGAAACAGGGGCTTACTGATAAAGACCAGCTCACAGAAAAACCATGTTAAGTAAACAAATAGAATATTATAAACTGCTTTGCTAGGATGCTCACAATGTCCTCCTAGTAAACACAATTTTCTCCAGGCCCACAGGTCAGAGATCTAACTCAGGGAGAACAGATTCATTCCGAGACCCCTTAGGTACAAGCGCCAGAATGGAGACCAGATGCTGGTCCTCTGGCTTTAACACTCTCCTCCTAGCTCAGACTCTTGCGTCTTCCTTTGCCCTCGGCCTCCACCAAGGCTCTCCAAAGCCCAGGCTCTTCTCTCATCTGTCACGGGAGCATCTGATGGCTGAGTTACAGCTGTCTACCCTGCTGGTAGGGTAGATACAAGTGAGCAAGCTGCCTTCTCAAATATACTCCCTAAGCCCTAACTACACCCACACCCCCAGCTACTTCCAAGGGAAGGCTTCACTGACAGAGGAGAGGGGCTATAGGCTGCATGTGACATGTGCCCCACAGGCTCATGTGTTTGAACACTTTCCAATAGCTGGTGGTGGCATCAGGAGGTGTGGAGCCTTTACTAAAGGAGGTCTAGGTGCCAGACACAAATCACTAGGGCTGGGCCTTGGGGATTCTAGCCTAGGCAATTCTAATACAGTTCTCTACTCCCTGATCAGCTACAGTGAGAGCAAACAAGCCCCCGTGCCATGGACCAAGCTGCTCTGCCATATTGCCCCTTCTGTGACAGGCTGTCCCCTCTCATACCAGAGGACAAAGCACACATCTCCTTTAGGTTGCTTCTGTGGGGCTGCCAGGACACAACACAGGAAACCACATGCTTTCTGCCTCCCCAGCCCAAGACCTCCTTCCTGTGGGGCCATCTTGCCTTAAGTGCCACAGCAGAAGATAAATCTCTACCGTTTGTGGTCTTGTCAGCCCAGCTGGCATTTGCTGTAAGCTTGGTGAACTGGCAGTGAACACACCCAACCTTGTCCCGAGATGCCTCCTCGCTAGCTGGAAGTCAGCCTGTCATTCTGAGGCCCACAACCTGGGGCCCAGGTAGCAGCATACAGGGTGCATCCCTTCCTCACAAGCCAGATAGCCTACACCTTGGGAAAGGAGCCAAAGCCAACACCTAATTTCTGCCATACCAGGGCAAAATACACCAAAACAAAAACCTGATATGCTACTATATTCTAGCCCAGGAGCAGCTGGTGCTCTTTTATTTTTAAAAAAGTTGAATAAGCCATTAAAAAACAACAGAATATTTTAGGATTGCCCTGGCAGGAAATGAATAGAAACCACCTTCCCACACCTAACACCCCGATGAGGAAAAGGCTCAGGCTTTAGAAACCACCTTCCCACACCTAACACCCCGATGAGGAAAAGGCTCAGGCAGCAGAGCCGCTCAATTTCCCTCTCCCAGAGTTAACTAGATTTGAACAAAGGTCACATTTCTTCAGAGCCGACAAGCTGGTCTTCCCAAAGCTGGGCAGGAAAGATGAAACCAGCTTGGCTGAAACAGAGGGCAGCTCTGGTCCTGAAGGACCCCTACCCCCACCCCAATTCCATCAAGGATGGAGCCACAATGGTTCCAAATTAAGAAGCAATAACTAAGGTCTGGAAGGCTCCAGGTGATGCCTGGAGACACAGGGGTCTCTGTGTCGTCAGCACACTGAACATACCAGAGAAATGGAAGGCACAGGCATGAGGAGAAGGAAGCTGTTTGCACACAATGGCCCTCTGAGCTAGATGTTGTAGTCTGGTGCCAACTACTGCAGGCTCAAGATGTTGAGAACAGACCTTAAAGCAACTTGGAGTTGGTCCAAACCTCAGGGCTTAGACCCGCAGAAAAGAGGGCAGCTTGTTACCCTGGGCCCACAGAGGTCTAGGACCAGACCTTTGAAGGGAGAAGAGGCTATGGAACACTTCATGGTGGTACAACGCAGCGTCAAAACTCTAGGACACCAACCATGATACCTGAGCCCTTCTGCCAGCTCTCAGCTCCCAATGCCCTCTCAGTGGGGCATCTGACCCCACCCATAAGTCTCATCTCTCCTATACTCATCCACTCCTATATTTCCTATACTCCTATACAGGGTGTGGCCCTCCCCACTTCCCAACAAGTCATCACACACTTCCCTGGGCTCAGGTTCAGGTCACTTTCCTAGCTGACTGGAAAAGGCGCTCGCTCCAGTCAGGTAGGGCCCATCACCTCCCTCTCTCACAGTGGCTCAAGTGTACTGGTACTCCTTGAATATATGGGATGAGGCCAAAGCTGGAGTCAGAGAGCTGGGCTCACATCCTGACCCTGCTGCTCATGGTGTGACCCGGCAGGAGTCACAGCAGCCTGGGCTCCAGAGCTCTGCTCTCTACACCTTTTAACTACTTTGGTACCAGCACTCTGCTCTCCTTCTGAAAAGTCATTCCTATCAAGCAGGCCATAAGATCAGATAATCTCACCCCTGGGCCATGCCAGCATTATTGTTGTGGCTCATCATAATGGTTCACCAAATGCCAGCTTGGCTGAGCCAAGGAATGGAGGAGCTGTAAGGATGTTGCCAACTCTCCGCTGAAAAACTGGAATTCCAGATACATAGCCTCAGATCCGGGATTGAAATGCAGCCCCTTACCTGCAGGTGAGAGCTCAAAGCCACGGGCCTCTAGTCCCACCCACAGCTTAGCCGTTTAACTGAGGGCTGAAGGCTGAGAAAGTCCCAAGGCCTGCAGACCCCTTAGGGTCTGAAAGAAATCCAAGGACTTTGAGAAACATAGTCTGTGGCTCAGGTTCCTCATCCACAGATCCTGCGCCAATTATCAAAGGCCAATAACCAAGAGTTCTAGGAAGTCCCAAAGTTGCACCAATTGTCAAAGGCCAATAACCAAGAGCTCTAGGGAGTCCCAATGTTGCAGACAAAGCCTCCACCGGTAGAGACCATAAGGCCATCTGAAGTACTCCCCTCAGCAGCAGGCCATTCTTCACAAACCATCCCCTTAAATATCCAGAAGGCTGAGAGTCAGGGCAGAGGCTCTCATGAAACAGGCCTGGGGCAGCCAAGTAACCACAGATTATGGCCACTCAGAATCAATGGCTATAATCTATGGACAACCTTCTCTGGGGTTTCTACTTCCTGTTCTCTAGAGTTGGCAGACTACACTAATGTTCAGACCTCCTAAGCTAAGGACTGGACTGATGTAGGAGGGTCATCTGTCTATGTGTTACTTTCATTGGTTAATAA
>LOJH01015682.1:23353-36161 GCA_001685095.1 Ellobius talpinus | reverse complement strand
AGGGAGAGGCTACACAGTCATTAATTTCATCAGGACTTGATACTATTAAACTCGCCAGCAGTCTCCCCATTCGCAAACCTCTTTCATATCCATTGTCTCATTCCATCCATACAAGGATTTTGGAGGTGCTGAAGTATCACTTTTATTGTCATTTACAGATGACAATATTGAGACTGGTAGGACTTGGTTAGCCTAGCCCAGGTGACAGCATTGATGGACTTCAGAGCTGTAGCCCAGGTCCTTGGACACCAGTCCCTGCAGTTGCATTTGCTCCACTGTACTGACTCTGGGCTCTCTGAGGAGCCCACATGCAAAGCAGAGAGCAGCCTCCAGCCCATCTCATCCGAGCCCTAATTGGATTTGTCATTTCTACAGAGACAGCAGGAAGTCATATAGACGCAGAGGTCAGACAAGCCCAGCCTCCATGCCTATGACTTGGGGTTGCTGAATTATGGTTTAATGAAGTGTTTTCCAAACTAACCTGGTCATTAGAAACCCCTAATGTAATGGTTAAACAAAAAATTACAAATTTTCATGTTGTTCTAGACCACGGGCTCAGTAGTTTTGAGGGTGAAGCAAAGATCACCCTGATCTGTGACCAGCACATCTGGTGCTTTGTATAAACAGACAAGCTTGGGAAATAACCGATCATAAAAGCTTTGCATGACTCCAATGGGATGTACCTGTCAGCCTGGCCTTTCTCTGCCCGTCTTCATCCTGGCCTTCTGTCCTCCCCACTTTGATGGGAAGGGGTTGTCTTTTCATTAATTTGTTCCCAATTATTGTTGTTCATCTTCCACAGAGCTAGAAAATTTTCCCAAAGAGAACATGGTCGTGGCTGGGATGGGGCCAGCCTTTGGGTGGCATCAGTAAACACTGATTTAAAGATGAATTCAGTGAGTTTCTTGAATTCTCCTGCATCGAGCAGCTGTATTTCACTGTGCCCTTTGACCTTTGTCCATGAAGCAGAACTACCTAGTCTCATGCTTTTATTTTACATATCAGCTGATTTGTACAATGTGCCTCCTGTCTAGAGCTCTGAACTATTACATTGATATAAACAACACACTCTGACATGATCAGTCTCATCAACCAAACAGTGTCTCCTGAGATGTCCCCTAACTTCCCCGTGGTGGCAAGGGTGACTTTTATTTAGCTGATGGGCTCAGCTTTGCCATGGCCCAGCTTTCAGAAGAAACACCATATAAATCTACCTGGCTTATCATCTTATCAGTTCAGCTGCCCAGTCATATAGTTTCAGAGCTCCTATAGCACCCTCATTCAGAAAGTGCCCAATGGCCAGAGTCTTCAGAACCTTCTTCTCTTGGTACAACTCTGTAAAATGTAGGCTGTGGGTCTGGCAAAATGGTTCAGCAGGTTTAAAAAAATGCTGGGAAAATGGCTCAGTCGGTAAAATGCTTGCCATATGAGCATTAGGACTTCAGTTTGGATCCCCAGTGCCTATGTAAGGCTGGGCGCAGTAGCATCCATCTAAAGTTCTAGGACTTCCATGGCAAGGTGGACAGTGGAAACAGGAGAGTCTCCAGAGGCTCATAGGCCAGCTAACCTAGACAATGAGAGTATGTCTCAGACAAGGTGGAAGGTAAAGACAATACCCAAGATTGTTTTCTGACATCTACATTCATGTGTACTCACATACATATGCAAGAACATGCATGCACAAACACACACATATTATACACACACATTATAAAAAGAAAGAAAGAGAGAGGGGCAGGGAGGGGGAGGGAGGGAGAGAGGGGGAGAGAAGGAGAGAGGGAGAGAGGAAAGAAGGAGAGAGTGAGAGAGAAAAGAGAGAGACAAAGACAGAAAGAGAGAAGAGAGAGACAGAGAATAAAAGAAAGAAAGAAGCAGGCTATCCACCCCTGAATAACAGGAGCTATGTCTCCCTTCAATCTGTCCCAGGACCCAGTGTCGTCCCTGGCATTGAGTGAAAACCTCATACGTTGTGCTGCTTACAGGTCACAGAATTAGGAAGCTTATGGTTTGAGATTTTTGCTTAGACAAAACACAAAGCAAAATTTCACATTTTAACCTTCATCCAAAGAAGTTTCTGCTTATTTTTCTCCCATTATAAGCCCAGAGCTCCTCAGTCAAGGGTAATATTGCCCTAGCAGACACTTGTCAACAGCTAGAGACAGTCTGAGTTGTAGTGATTAGGGATGATAGAGAGTGCTGCTGGCATCTACTGAGTAGGTACCAACGATACCATCAAAGGTCCTGCATTATACAAGATAGCAGCCACCACTAAGATCTCACACACCCCCAAATGTCAACAGGGCCAAGGTTGAGAATACCCACTTAGTGAAACCATTGCCACACTTGGCTAAAATTTGATCCTTTTAAATTTCTGAGCTGGTCTAATCAGAAATCACTTTGTGTTCACTGATGCAAAGAGAAAATGACACACTTCTTGACATCACTATGGGTTTCACACACACGATCACAACTCATCCTTATAGCAGTCCTTCATTACAATTGCTTTTGCAAGCTACACAATGAAAGTTAAGAGTATGTCAATAATGTGTCCATGTTACTCAGCAAGGAAGAAACATGGCTGAAGTCATATCCAGCTCTTCCTGACTCCAAAATTGGCCATTTAGCTACTGTGCAGATTAAAACTGGGAAGTGTTCAGGAGTAAATGATAGTCAATATCACACACACACGCGCACACACACACTGTCTTTCATAGACATTATAATTATCTCCAAGCACAGATTCTCTTTGTACTTTTACAGTATGCTGGCACATATACATAGGTTTCTTGGGAGGTGGAAGAAAAACAAGAGTCTTTTTATTTAAGTCAACCATTCACGCCATTATGTTGCCTTGCTTGGCCTCCGTTCATCAGTATTAGAATGGCTTTTATTTTTCAGATCTTCTAATTCTTTAATTCCTCGTAATTGTGTATCACCAAAGAGTCTCCACCATAAGCTTGTTAATGGAGGTACTGTTGGCGTCTAAGAAAGACCATTCAACCCTAAGCAGCACTACAGCCTTCAGTATCTCACAGCAAATCTCTCAGCATCCCTGACCCCTGACCTGTAGTTATCAGGAGACATTCCTCTACTAAGGTGACTACACAAAATACCCTGATATGTCCCCAGAGGGCAGTGCCACTTCCTGATATGTCCCCAGAGGGCAGTGCCACTTCCTGATATGTCCCCAGAGGGCAGTGCTGCTCTCCAACTTTAGGGACCACTGGCGCCAAGCTATCACTGACATTCCACCTTTCAGTGTCATGCCCAGGCTTCTCTGTCACTCACAGTGCACACTGACCCACTCTTTTCCAGTGAGGACTGAGGTTCGTTTGTGCTGGGACATTTCTCCTTCCCTTTCACAGGGAAGTTTGAAGGAGGTGTCCAGGCAGCCCATGGAGAGGGAGGGATGGCTGCCTAAGGGATTTAACACTGTGGTCTGAGATCACACTACCTGTTTTCCTGCTGCCCAACTGCATCTACTGAGTTTCTTTCTCCCCAGAGGCTGCCTTTCAGATCCCACCCAGGCTGTAACACTGAGATGCCCTTGAGCAGACCAGCAGGAAGTGGTCTTTCCCTGTCCCTTGAAATCCCACATAACTTGATACCAGGCATAGACAAGCTTTACCTTCCTGTGAAGAGCTATCCAGTAATTATTTCAGAATTTGTCAACAACATGATTCCAGTGGCTACTAGCCCTCCCTGACTCGGTAATAGCGAAGCTGCCATAGACAACATGGAAATAGATGGTGTGAACTGACCCACAGAAATGCATTTAAGGATGCTGTTGTCTGAAACTTCTATATTTTTCAGATGTCATGCAAATGCATTCTTTTGTTCAATGTTGAAGGGTTTCCCCCAACCATTTAAAATTGTAGTTTTAGGACTGGGGATGCAGCTCAGGTAGCAGAGAGCCTGCCTTATATGCACACAGCTCTGGGTTTGGTCCCCAGCACCACATACATAATCCAGGCATGATATATGCCTCTGATCTCAGCACTTAGACAGCAGAGACAAGAGGATCAGAAGTTCAAAATCATCTGCCATGCAGTGAGTTTGAAGCTAACAGAGACTAAAGACTCTGTCTCAAATAAATAAACAAAAATATAGCCTTAGTTTATGATCTGCACAAAAATAAGATGTAGTATGAGCTTCATCCAAGTTCTTTTAGAATTATAGACTCAGGTTCCTCGTTAGTGCAGTCAGTTTCATGGAAATGCAGACTCTTAGCCCTGGCCCAGTCATGATGGGTCTGAATCTGCTCTTTAAGATTTCCATAGGAGGGCTGGAGGTCTTCCAGAGGACCAGGGTTCAATACCCAGCACCCACACGGCAGCTCACAACTGTAATTTCAGTCCAGAGGATCTGACATCCATACACCCATGGAAAACACCAATGCTCATAAAAATATATTTTTATAAAAGTATTTTCAAAAAAGATTGTCATAGGATCGTATCTGTCATGTGATTTGCCATTGCTCTTATTTGCCTGCTAATGTGCTGAGAATAACAGTGATGCATGTACCTTTGATTCCTTGGAGTGTATTGAAAAAAAAGAACACAATTTCTCTTGGAGCAAGGGATAAATGAATGAAATATGGACTGGCCAAGCTTATACTTTTTATACATATTCTTTTATTCAATCCTGGTCTCTCCCCCAAAACTCCTAATTTCTAGCCAATACATTATAGAGGGCGGGATTTACTGTAATTGCTAATAAAGACAGAGAGAGAAATAAGAACTCTAGGAAAGATAAGATCATCCTGGATTGTCTCATATGAAAGAATCATCTCTTTTATGCCCTGTACCGGCCTCTCAAGAAAGCTTGCTTGTATCTTTTCCTTTATATTTCTCTTCTTGTCACATTCAGTCATTCCTGTGGCCCTGTGTCACATGATTACCTGGCTTAAATCCTTCATAGTTCCTGACCTTCACCCAAAATCCCTGGCCAGTCAGGCTAAGTTTACAAGCATGTCTATATCCTTGCCTTAACTTCCCCATGTGGGCTGAGGAGCCTTCAGTTATGACAAAAAAAATCATTTCACCCTTTGCTCTTTAAGTGTATATATGTAATTTTACCAAAAAAGAATAAAAAAATGAAGCATTTTAATGTGAATATAACTTCAAGGCACATAGTACATTCACAAGGTTGGGCAGTTTCCATCTATACCTAGTTCCAAAACTCTCACCACCCACAAAGAAAACCCCATAGCTATTAGATGGTTACTCAGCACCTCTCCATTTCCCAGCTGCTGTAACCGCTAACCTGCTTTCTGTCTCTGTGATTTTAGCTATCGGGAGTGTCTTAAAGAAGTGGAATTACCCTTTTTCATCTGGCTTCTTTCGTCTAGTATGATGCTCCCATGGTTCATCCAGTTTTAGTGTGATTTGCTGCTTTATTACTTTTTATAGATTAGTCATTTTCTATAGATAATAAATACGGTGCTGATTATTTTGATCATTTTGGTTTGGGTTTTGTTTGTTTGCTTGCTTGCTTGTTTGTCAACTTGATACAAGATAAGGTCTTTTGGGAAGAGGGAACTTCAGTTGAGAAAACGCCTCCATCAGATTGGCTCGTGGGTAAGTCTGTGGGGTATTTTCTTGATTGATGATTGCTGTGAGCGAAGCGAAGCCTGGGCAGGTGGCCCTGGATTGTATGGAAGTCAGGTTAGGCACACCCCTAAAGAGTCAGTCAGTAAGCAGCTTTCCTCCAAGGCCCTTCCTCTGTCCTGCTTGACTTCCTGCCCTGAGTTCCCTCCATGATGGACTGTGATTGGAATGAGCAATCCAAATAAACTCATTCCTCTCCATGTCCATTTTGGTCCCAGCGTCTGTCACAGCAATAGAGATATCTACCTAGTACACACACGGTCTGTCCACTCATTCACCTGGTGCTGGACATTTGGGTGGTTTCTACTTTGGGATGCTGAGAACAATGCTGCCATGAGCATGGCGGGACAAGGTTTTGTTGGATTAACTACTCTGGTCCTTTGGGATGCACACATTTGGACCGAGGATTTGTTGAGGTGTATGTCAATTCTGTTTACCTGTTTGAAGAAGTGCTAAATTGTTTTCCTTCATTTTTAATTGAGTTCTTACCTTCACCGGGTACTGTACTAAAGCATTCACAGAATAACACAGTTGACACATGCTATGTGACAGAGACAGAAGAGACCAGATGACCTGAAGTCAATTAAGGAGTTTTTAGGAATTTGTGACATTTCCTGCCCCCACAGTCTCTCTCAATTTCTCTTGGTCTCTATATCCCACCTTAACTGTCTGCCTCTTTTTGTGTACTTCTTTTTAGGGGGTTGGAACAAGAGGGGCGTGGGAAAGGACCATGGAGAGTTCCCTACACCGCTCTAGCAGTAATTAGCAGCTATTACTATTAATTGTAGGGGATAGGGAGATGGCTCAGCGGCTACGAGCACTGCTTACTCTTCCAAAGGTCCAGAGTTCAATTTTCAGTAACCACATGGTGGCTCACAACCATCTGTAATGAGATCAGTCATCTTCATCCTGAAACCAATGTGGACAAGTTCAACAGAACCACCATATACAGGCTGCCCACGCATGCTTCAGCATTGCCAGGGCATAAATCTCATTCAAGTTTTCACTATTGATGGTGCAAATACACCATCTATAGAATAGATATGTCTATCTTTTAGATTATAGACAATCTGTAGAAAGGATGTTGTTACTCATTTTGCAGGCTCAGTACAGAAAAATTGCAAACTTAAGAGTCATAGTCAGGTTCAAGTGACAGAAAAAGGATGTAAGTCCCAGGCTATTTGACACTGTGTTCTAACATACTGATACATTGCTACTTCTTGACCCACAAAGATGCGAAAGGCTTAAAACATACACCATCTAGCCAGTGCTGTGACTCCTTTTGGCTGTTGGAGAACACAGAGGGTTTGTCGGTGATAGGGAATTCTATGGGAGACTCATCCCTGCAGGTTGACTTGGGTACTAAGCCTATGTCTGAAAATTACTGAAAAAAAAGCCAATTCTGGGCTATTCATCAATAATGAGCTGAGAGCCTTTGGCATGACATTGCACAGAGGCTGCTGTCTGCATGACACCACCTGGACTGGTGAATGTCACCTCTGTGGGCAAAGTGGTGTCACACATATTCCCAAAAGAAAGGCATGCTGCACAAGATGCATTTTCTTGAAGTTATAGCAGATTTGAGTCTGTCCTCTGAAGACAGTATCTTTCCCTCACTCTGTGGCTGGTGGGTTTTCTGAGTTGAACAGAGAGCAGGAGACACTCAGAACCAGCTCAGAACTCTACAAGCTTTGGTGAGTCTCGGGAACACTGGGAGATCTTAAAAACAAGCCCCTAGAAGGGCTGATGCAGTCAGCCAGGGCCCTGGAATCTCCGGTTCCAACCAGCTCCCAGGTGACAGCGAAGCTGACATCAAGGTGGGGTAGAGAGAATGATGGCCAGGGACTGCACCAGAAAGACAACTGTGCAGACTCCCACAGATTCCCTGAACCTCTTCTGTCCCTCTGGCAACCTCCTACCTCTGAAAATGTGGTATCCACATACATTGTGGGTTTTAACACAGTGCCCACCATGGGTAAATGTTTGGTTTACAAACACAGGAAAACATTACAGTGGTGTTCAAGACATTAAATATGAAATTAAAATCATCCAGAAAGTCTACTCACAGACATTTCCCCAAAAATATCAGAAAAGAAGTAGTTAGACAAGAACCTATACGTGAGTGTTCACACACTGAGCAGTCTCAGCCACCCTTGTTTATACTTAAACCCTCCATTTCCATGACCAGATACTGACGGACTTAACCATTAAGAACTAGGACACCACCAGTGATCGAGCCTTTTTCAAAAGCAGAGTGTTCCCACGTGAGTCTGTCCACCACATCTCATCAGGGGTTCAGGTAAGAGAAGGTTTTAGAAGCACTGGCACAGAAGAAGAGGAGAATCACTGCCTCCATTGGCGTTGCTCAGGCCACACCAATGTAGTAGTGGGTATACTAATTCCTCCTGCCAGCCTCCAGGGCAGGTCTGAGAACTGGGCTGACAATTGGAACTGAAGCCATGTGCTGCTCCTCCTCCTGTAGGCCATGTGCTCTACAGAACTTCATATATCACCCTCCTGCCTCTTCAGAGTCCGTGTTTTAGGAAGGAGCTCACAGCCTCCTGGAGATGGGGCTCTGTTTATTTAAGGCAACTGGGGGGCAAAAGGCTAGCGCTGAAGACGAAATGGGAGCCGTGTTAATTCCATGTTAATGACAGCAGGGCAATTTTCCTCCAAGAAATAACTAGCTACCTTAATCATTTTAAGTACTTATTAACATCCGCCTAGAAAGGATAGCTCTGCTTATCGCAATCCACGCACAAAGGAAATGAAGACATGAATAACCGGACCTTAAACACATTTCTGCCATCTTCCTACTGGGTGGTATTAAACGGTATTAATCTTTTTAACCGACTTCAATCCTGAGACCACAGCTGTGTGATAAAACGCTAAGTGAAGCGCTGGAAATAGAGGTGGCCTCGCCAGATTTATTGTGCCAATTTACCAACAGCAAAGGCTCGCCAGGTTGCTGTGAGGAAGCCCATAGAAAAGGAAGACTGACAGGGAGATGTATGGCTTAATTAATAAAATGCAGATAATAGCATCGGCCCGATACTAATACTTCTTCAGAGGCTGCTCCGTATACATCTCTGGGAATAAACAAAGCTGCCATGTATTGTTGCTACCGTATCCCGTACCCACACACATACCAGATAAGGATCGGAGGTGGGAAACGAAAGAAGTGAGAGCAACTTCATCCAGGCTCCAGTTGGACAATAAAGAAGAAAAAGGAACTGCCAAGCAAGAGTAAGCAGCTCCCTGGAGGGTTTTACAGTTTTAAGACACAGGAAGTCATTTTTCCCCTAAGTAAAGGGACTGTTTTTCTCCCCTGGGGTGGTTGTGCTTTGTGGAAGAAATCAACATTATCATCCGTATCAACAAAGTGTATTTAGGACTTAGGCTGTGTCACAGGCTTTGGGCGAAGGTCCTGGGGAAAGGGCTTCCGAAAGCTGCAGTTCCACTCTTGAGCGGCAATCCTTCTGTTGGGGAGATGTTTCTATAAGACAGAGTTCACCAGATGACCCACGGATAAAGGACATTTCAAACGATAGTGAAGACTGATTCAAAAATACAGAAGCACAGGTGGACAGGTCTAGCCAGGAAGCCATGGCACAGCCGATGTGTGTCATAGGGCACAGCAGCAAAGATAAGATAAATGTCACGAAGGGCCCTCAGAGACAAGGGAAAGGGCCTAGACATTTTTCCTCAGGAGTCTGAGGTGTACCAAGAAGGGCCTCCAAGTCAGGGAGTGAAATGGTTAGACTTAACCAACCCAGGGGTTATTATGGGGAGAAAAGCTCAGGGGAACAGGAAGTTGGAAGCATCCAGGCCAGCTGGGAAGCTATGAAATAATACAGATGAGATTAACTGAAGCAGTGCAGTAAAGAGGCCAGGGACAGGTGCAAGCCCTGCTGGCTACTGTAGCAAAAGCCACAGGACATCACGACTAGCAGAGTCACATGAAGAGTCTAACTCAGTACCTCTGTTTACAATACACAGCATCTGGGGTGAAAGTGCACTGTTAGAGGGGAAGAGGAAGAGGAACAGATCTAAGCAGAGGTCTGTGCACAGAACTAAGAGTTTGGTCTGGTCAGGCTAAGATGTGGTATATAAAATGTAATGGGGCCAGGCGGTGGTGGTGCACACCTTTAATCCCAGCACTCGGGAGGCAGAGGCAGGTGAATCTCTGTGAGTTAGAGGCCAGCTCTGGTCTACAAGAGCTAGTTCCAGGACAGGCTCCAAAGTTGCAGAGAAACCCTGTCTCAAAAAAGCAAAAAAAAAAATTGATGGGTCTTCCTAGGTCTTCCTGCCCAAGAGAGAGCGATCTGCCCCAGCAGCCAAGGCAGCTATGCAAGGTTGCTTTGACCTGGCTGGGATCAGGGGTCCTTCCTCAATATCACAAGAAAAGGAACACTTAAGAGGCTCAAGGCTAGAACTAAGGTTTGGATTTTGTTCTGTTTTCATACTTGCTCAATACAACTATAAATCTAAGGACCCGGAAAGCAAAGAATGTCTCATTCTGGCGTCCATTCTATTCCATAGACCTTAAAACTTCAACACTGTTGACCTCAGAAAGGCCAAGAGAGATGCGTGCTTTGTCTGAGCCTAGAAGAATCATAAGTGTGTGTCTCTTGGACAGGACTGAGGTTAGACCACTCTGCACTTCCCCTTCCAGTCTCAATTCTTCTTCTACACCTCCCATCCCGCAAAGGTCTCTGGAAGTTCCCACCATCGAGCATCTAGACCTTGGAGAATTTATTTTAACTCTTTGTGGAGAAGGGAGGGAAGGTAAAGGGCCCAACCCAATGAGATTCCTTTCAGTTCAGATCTTCTGAATAAAATAGGGCAGCTAGCCCTGACGTGGCAGTCATACAATGGATGGTTCTTTGTCTTCCTGTTTTTCCTTGAGTTTCTTCAGCCCTTCCTGGAACACTGAAGAGGACTCCAAAAGCAGGGACCCTGGACATCTATCTCTTCCTTTGGAGCTTCTACTGAAAAGCTCAGCTATGAAACCAGGCTCTTAGCATTCAGATCCAGTTCTTTAACTTTTTTACTAGAAAAAAATGAAGAAGTGAGACAGTGGGATGATGGGAAGGTTGTTATGGGGAGCACTGGGGAAGCAGACACAGGAGGATCCCTTGGGGAGCACCGGGGAAGCAGACACAGGAGGATCCCTTGGGGAGCACTGGGGAAGCAGACACAGGGGGATCCTTTGAGTGCAGGAGGTAGAGATCACCCTGGGCAATATAGTGAGACCCTCCCATGTCCAAACATTCGTTTGGGATGTTAGTTACCCTGATTTAATTATTGCATATTGTGTACCTGTATTCTATTGTTACCATATCCTATAAATATGTATGTCAATATTTTTAAATGTTATAAATTTAAATGTAACCTTAATTTTTGGGTTTCTCTGTAGCTTTGGAGCCTGTCCTAGAACTAGCTCTTGTAGACCAGGNTGCCTCTGCCTCCCGAGTGCTGGGATTAAAGGTGTGTGCCACCACCACCCAGCGTAACCTTAATTTTTTATGTAACCTTAATTTTTAAATGTAACCTTAAAACGTATTAAATGGGTGAAATAAGATAATTTTGTAAAATACTAAATACAATGGCTGGCAGGTAGTACAGAACACAGTGGGGGTTAGCAATCCCACTCTTTTGATTTAAGGTAGCTGTCCCCTACCCAAGCATTAGCTACCAGTCTGTAAAATACTGAATAAAACAGCATATAGCTAATGAACCTCATAGCTCTCCTGTGAACCCATGTACTTTCCACACTGTGTCACCCGGGGGGAAGGGTGGTGGTGGTGATGGTGGTGATGGTGGTGGTGTCATGGTGGTAGTCATGGTGGTGGTGATGGTGGTGGTGGTGATGGAGGTGGTCATCGTGGTGGTGATCATCGTAGTGGTGATGGTGGTCATGGTGGTGGTGGTGATGGTAGGGATGGTGGTGGTGGTGGTGGTGGTCGTGGTGGTAGTGGTGATGGTGATGGTGATGGTGGTGGTGGTTGTGGTGGTCGTGGTGGTCGTGGTGATGGTGGTGGTGATGGTAGTGGTGGTTGTGGTGGTAGTGGTGGTAGTGGTGGTAATGGTGGTGGTGCTTAATGTGTATGTATGAGAAATTTGAATGAACTTTCTTGGAGAGAGGCATAATAAGGAATGTGGTACAAAGAATAACTTCAGATACTTGAGTGCCTGCTGCACATCCAATGTGTGCTGGTTGCTTCATGTGTAATAATTTGCATAATCCCTACAGCTTGCAGTTTTAAAGGAAGAAAAGAATAAACTAACAGAGCAACCCAGAAAGCCGGTCTGGAGGAGATGGCAGTTTAGGAGGAGTTTTTGGTGAACAGGGATCACTGGTAAAGAATGGGTGTTCATCCCAGGTAAAGACAAACAGCACGTATGAAGTTATGAGACAAGCACAGAGAGGAACAAGGAGCCCTGCCCCTACCCTAAGCAATAGGCTGCCAGTCTAGGGCATGGAGACTGTAGATAGGAGGGAGATGGCATCTCTAGAAAAACCAAGAGGTTGGCTCCTGGCCAGACTTCAAGGCAGCGTCAGTACATATATGCCACATCAACTACACCAGACAAAACATGATGCTCACCACTGACCCTTGGGCCAAGCCAGTTCCTGCCTCAGAAGGTTCGTCGAAGACTGGGAGTTAAGTCTGCCCTCGGCAGCATACTGAGACCCTGTCTCAAAAAAATTAAACAAATAAAATGAAATATATCCCTTTGGCTCATTGCTTAACAGGACTCTGCCAGATGTTGCTGAGGAGAGGGCCTGCTGCCTTTCCCCCATAGCCATTATGAACTAAAGCCCTGCAGTGCAAAAGGCTTCATTCCACAGGGTTGTATGTCTTTGGCCTCTTCCTCAAGTCTGGTGACAGACAGTCCAGAATCTCGGAGCAAATACAATTATAGGGAGAGGATATTGCTTATCAGTTAATCCTTTGTCTCTGGCATCAGGCGCATGACCTGTGTATTTATAACTTTGTCACTTAGATGCCTTACTTAACATCTTCATGCCTCCATTTTCCTATCTGTAAATTAAAAGTGGTGATAATATTCTCATACATAGGCCTTTGTGAGTATTAAGTGAAAACGTTCACATGATGTGAACTGGCCCAGTCTTGGCTTACATTGTTGGCTCAATAATATTGGGTAGTGCTGCTGCTGCTGCTGCTGCTGCT
>LOJH01015682.1:0-23290 GCA_001685095.1 Ellobius talpinus | reverse complement strand
GATTGATGATTATGATGATTGATGATGATTGATGATGATGATTGATGATGATGATTGATGATGATTGATGATGATTGATATTGATGATGATGATGATGATGATTGATATTGATGATGATTGATGATGATGATGATTGATGATGATTGATGATGATGATGCTAATGATGGTGATGTTGCTCAGTGTAGATATGAGATCAGTTCTGGAGACTTCTGAGTAACATGGGCAGGACAGAGCCAGAGAAAAGTGCAGCTGGGATGGAGATAAGATCCTTCAACCTCTTTACCAGCACCTAGCAAGGACAAATGGCTCTTCAAAGTTCACACATTTGAACTGGTACCCCAAAAATTCAGGAAGAAAAGGGAATGTGACCTGGAATGACGTAGAGGTTCTTGGAAATCCCTGGTAAGTGGGGAATGCAGTCATCTCCCCTCCCTAGCTTCAGTGTTCACAGCTGTATCATGGGGATAACAATGTCTGCCCACACATCAGTTGTGAGAACTGGATGATATGACACCTGGAGAGTTTTTGGAACCCAACTAGTACATGGGAAACCCTTAATACCTGGAGGCCATTATGATCTCTCTAAGTGGAAGGTAAGATGAGGAGACACAAGGAGGGAGGGCACATCATACACAAACACCAACCTCTATACAAGTCTCAAGATAGGAGAGAACTCTGAGAAGAGACCTGGGTTCAAGTCTAGGATCTGTTGCTTACCAACTGAGTCAGCATGGGTCCTCCATTTCTCCTGTTTGCTAGGTTTCAATGCTTTGTGACATAACCTGCAGGAAGGTTCTTGTGCAGTCCCAAAGAAGTTTCAGATGAAGCCTCATATTTACAAAGCCCTCCAGTATGAACTGGTTTCTCCATCAGAACTAGGAACTGCTTGCAGCCAAAGCTGGTGCCCCATATTAGAACTGCTATTCCCTGACACAGCATTTGCTGCAGAAGCAATCTGCTGCTTCACTGCAGATGAGAACCACAGTCCCCTCCCACCTTGGGAATGCCCCGGACTCTCACTATAGAAAGGAGAGAGACCTTTGCTGCTGACCCTACCCATCCCCGGTTGACCCTGTTCTGCCAGAAACAGTCTTCTCCTTGGGAAATGACAGTAGTCCCAGGCAGAGCCATGACATTTGGGGAAACCCTTGCTGAATGCTTGGGTCTCAATCACAGGGAAAGGATGAGAAGACAACACATTGCGATCTGCTCCCAGAGAGATTATGCCCAGTGGTTTCCAAGTAACACCACAGAGCTGTTTCATGCTCACAGACAGGCTTGGAAGGATGCTGAAGTCTTAATATAGACTGTCCACACGCCTCTTTCCAAATGCTGTCAGCAGAATGCTATCTCCACTCCTCTCCCAGGGAATATTTTGGGAGCCTGAGACAAGGGCACCATCTGGGCTTCCCTGAAGAGTGGTGAAAATAATTTGGCTTTCTTGCCTCTGTCTCCTTTCACCGCCGTCAACCCCTACTCACCTCTTAGAAGCAAACAAAACAAAATTCACCGGAACCAGCCACAGCCTCTACTGAGTTGGCATCAGTGATAATCAGAACACATGGCAATACAACCATAAGGATATTCCCACCCGGGGTCATCTGGCTTGGGGCTATGTGAAAATATAGAAGACAAATGTACATGCAGGGAACTCTACGGCTCCTATAATTTACAGATACAGAAACTGGCTTTCCTAGCTAGATGGGACCACCACACACACACATACACACAGACCCCACACCACACACATACATACACACACACACACACACCTCACAAGGGCTTAAATTTTTATGGATATCATATGATTTTTGTCATCATGATGGGACAACTATAGACAGTTATTGGGAGGGGCATACAATTCAAAGGCCTTATAGTACATGGAACAGTCACATACCTCTGCTGGATTAGCCCATAAGTGCATTTTTTGAAATGAAATTCAAAATCCCCTCCTCCTTCCATGAGGCTCCCTCCCTCCTACATATTGTATCACAGACCCCGTTTTTCTTTGCCTCTGGCTTCATTTCTAATGCATTCATAGACCATAGTTCATGTGACCATCCCTGGGTTGATTGAATGGGTTTCTGGATTATTGCCTTTGTCCTTTTCCATGTGCCTAGAGGCTTTTATTGGCATTTTTTGACATTTGTTTCCCAATAATTGGATGCTCCACATCACATTTCTTGGAATAAGCTAATAATTTCCCTTTTTTTCAGAAGCCTTGTTGGGCATCTCCCATTTCTCAAAATCTGAGCTACTTTTTTATTAAGAAAAATATCACTAAATGAATTATAATCGGGGGCTGGAGATACAATTCACTTGGTGGACATACACAAATCCCTGAATTTAATCCCCTACGTTACTTAAAACATACCTGTACCTCCCGTCTTGGTAGGTAGCATTAGAAGAATCAGGAATTCAGGGTCATCTTCAACTACGTAGTGAGTTCCAGACCCTGCCTCAAAAGTAAACATGGGATCTCTTGGATTATTAAAATACTTTAGCAGATACTCATATTGCTTTTAACTTGTCAAGGACCATGACATGAGATATGTCATTATATTTAGGTTATCTGACTCTGGTTTGTGGGCAAGCTTTGGGAGGGATGTTTGCCTGTAGTCAGCCATGTGATCACTGGAAGAATTAGATACCATAGTGAGAAATACTTGAAAGTGGGTCACTGTTCACTTTAGTTTTTAACTCAGTGATCTATATAAAAAACAAATTGATGCTTCATCACACACACACACACACACACACACACATTCCTCCACTGTTAACTTTCCATTGTTCTTAAAATTAAGACCATATTATCATTGGGATCTTTAAGACTGAGTGTGGTCTGTCCCTGCGTTTTTTTCTCCTGAGTCACCAAGCCCTAATTAATGACCCTTAACTTCTGGTGTCTGACACTTCCTCTGCTCCATAGTGTCCCAGGGGCTTAGCACTTCTTCCCGCTGTTTAGATTTTTCCTCTCTCAGCTCTGTATGCCCAGTACTTTGCTTGGCACACAGCAAACATACATGGGTACTGCTGAGAAGGCAAATGAAAGGCTTGGGTGGTGGCAGCCCTCAGGTCAGGGATAATTATTTTATTTGGTTTTGGTTTGATTTGAGCTAGTCACTATCAAATGAAGAAGACAGAGATCACAAAGTGGGAGTCGGGAGAACTGAGGCTGCTCTTGATCTACACACATACATCATTGGATCACAGTCCCATCCCTAGCCTCCGTCTCTGTTGATAAGTCCAGTCTGATGCCACTGCAACCCGTGTACAGCCCCGGCATAAGTATGCTACCTACTGGGACTTTGGCTTATACAGCCCAATTCTATCTTCTTTGAGGGATGCTCAGCAGACAGCATCTTAAACTTCCTCTGAGATGTGTTTATATGTTAGAAGAATCATGAAAACTTGCTCCTAAAATCTCCATGTTTTCTACACAAAGACCTTAATGTCTTAAAGGACTTTGGCTTACCAACATGACCCACTGACCAATGGCAGACACATCATTTACATTCTGGTCCCTAACCAGGTACAGTGGCACATGCTTATTACCTCACTTACCCAGAAAGCTAAGGAGCAAGGTTCACTGAAGCCTAGGAATTAAGTTCAGGCTAAGCAATATAGTGAGACCCCCTTCCAAGGGAAAAAATAATGAAATAGAATATGTCCCACAGACTTTTTGCTTAGCACTCTAGTCTTCTTTAGAGCCAACCTACGTGGATAGATTGTGTCTGTTTAGTGGCTTTGAAACTGGCTGGTGTGTGTTTCTAGTTATTAAATATCACATTTCAGGCAATTAAAGTGTATAGTCAAGCCTGGTTTTGTGAATGCTTTATCCAAATTGTTCTGCAGCTTGACTTGGTTGAGGGATGATGTTCCTGATGCCCTGCTGACAGGCATTAGGAAGTGAGTCATCTAAACTAACTACATAATGGACAAGTGAGGGGCATGGCAAGCTGAAGGTCAGAATTTAATCCCTCCTTCTTCCATGATGGAGACTGTCGGCCAGGCGCAAATAAGGCAGGTAGTCTTGGTCTTGCCTTCGGTGTGCATCTTCTATGAGCATCGAGAGTCCCTGTCCTTCAACAAGTTGTGTCTCTTTCAAGTTCAATTGCATCTAAAATAACAAATCCATGAGCCCATATAAATAACTTCAAGAGGGCAAAGCCTTGTATCAAAGTCCCTGGGGAGACTTCACAGTGACTCAGCGTGTCACATTGCTGAACCTTTCAAAGCCAGAGAGGTAGCAACAGTTTCCCCTGTGTTTGAGGGGTGCAGAAACTACTCAGTTCTCTCAAAAGAGCAAACTCCTAAGACAAGTTCTTCCCCCAGGAGAGGGAATAACCAAAAATAAGCAGTCACACTGAGATGATAATGGCTCTGTTTTCTGTTTCATTCAACCAATACACTAAAATTCGTTGGCAGATTTCTCCAATAATGATGAGCTTTAATTCCTGGTATGCGCCCTACTTGATTGTAATGATTATTTTAATATAATATTACAATCAGCCAATGTTAATATAAGCTTTTCATATGTAATTATGAGAGACAGTGGCCTGTCTGGCCCTCAAAAGTCTCTTGGAAACGTGCTTGTAAAGTTACCTTGCTCTTGACTTTTTGTAAGTAGAAGTAGGGAAATGATTCTTGACTTAATTCAAAGGACCTATGTAACACCAGACTCTACTTTAATTAAAACAAAGTGAGCCTTCATTAGTGCTAACTCCTTGAGCTCTGAAATATCTATCAATATCTATCTGACATAAATGATCTGGACATGTCAATAAGATGGTTTTTATCCAGAGACAATCTCTTCTGTGGCAATGATAATGACCTGAAGAGAGGTGGGACCCTGAGACTATGTGTGCTGGTAGCACTGTGGTTTTTATAATACCAACTACAGAAAGAAGCTACTAGCAAAATCATCTTGGTGGTCGGGTGGTAATAAGGAAAAATAGGATATAAAAATAAATAATCTATAGACACTTCCCTAAAAAATGCAATCTAAACATGTCGATCACCTGACTTTTTTCTAAGTAACTTTTAAGTGGCTAAACCCCTCGTTTTCCTTGTCTGAGCTTTGGCAGCCAGGCATTTCTAATAAGAATCATCACAGCACCCACTTAATGAGTGTGTACTCTGGACCAGATGCTGCGTTTGAAGCTTGCTTTATCTCATTTGTACATTTGATCTCATTTGCAAACTGTGCTATTTAAATCAGCACAGTCAATCCTTGGGCAGCCATGCTGCAATCACATTGTGCATGTGAAGAAATTGAAGCTCAAAGAGCCTAACTAACCTAGGACTTGAACCCAGGCTATTCGACTCTAGAACAATGAGCTGTCTTTCCTCACACCCAGTGCTAGGACGAGTCTGAAGTCTTGGGGGTATGAGGGCGGGGTGGGGAGGAAAATAAGTGAATACAGAGGAAAGGATGGGAATAAGAAGTCTCTAGCTGCAGGATACAACTCTGGGAAACTCACAGTAAAATCAGACGAGGTTCAAAAAAGAGTTCTCAGACCTCACCGTTTAATCCTAGTTGGTACCAGCCTCAGCCCAGAGGGCGTGTCTGGAAGGATGTAGATGGACCCCTTTACAGGACCCCTCGGCTTTCAGCAGCTTTGTTATTGAGAAACAGAAGGGATATAGATGCTTTGGGGAAAGGACCACAGAAGGAAAGTCAGGCTTCTAAAAGCAGCTATTTCAGAATAGGGGTGAGCACCAGGGGAGCACACTAATTCTTTCATGGTATCACCCCATCTGTTGTGATTGTTTGCCTAGACCGTGCCTGGATTCTGAAGAGGATGTTGGTAATTTTCCTGTTTCATTCTTGTGACAATGCTCAGATGCATCTTCATTCTTCTAAAAAAGAAGCCATGACACAGAGGGACCGGGTAGCTAGCCTCTGGTTACTCAGACAGAAGAGGATCTGGATAAGCCAAGCTTTAAATTTTCTTGCTCCATCCTGCACCCAAGGGTCATACCCTGCATTTGTTCAAACTTTAGAACAACTCACTAAAAAAATATTATACCTTAAAAATCCAAGTAGTGATCCCTCCTGGGGGGAAAGATCCCTTCAGTCTAGTGGTGATACATCTAGGGTCTCCAGTCATCCAAATGATGGATGCTTCATGTCCTTTGCAGCTTAATTGCATCCACATGTCTTAGGATACAGGAAGCCATCATCACCAGGCAGACCCGTGATAATTGCCAAGGCTGAGGGTGAGAATGTGGCAGTTGGTAAATATCAAGCCGTGCTCTTCTCTGCAGAGTCTGTGCTCTTACACAGAAAGACAAACTTGCTAATGACTTCTATAAATAAGTTCTCGCGTATAACTGTTGTTCCAGCAAAAGCTGCTGAAATGTAATCTCCCCTTCAAGTATAAAACACCTTCCTTCTCTCTTTACTCTTTTATGGGGAGGTGAAGTGGACCCGAATCACTGTCACTGGCTGTGTGACCTCTCTGTGCCTTCTTTTTTTTTTTTTATCCTTTGTCTATTTCGGGAACAAATAGATGTGCTTGTGTGAGCGCCTCGAGGATATGGGATCTATAGACTGCATCTCTGGACTCCTGGGGTCCGGCCCAGGGTGGGCACCTGGGACCTCAGGGCTGACAGAAGTAAGCTCATTTGAATTAATGGTGCTTTGGAAAGTTTAAAGGACTCTAGGAACATAAGAATGGCCATTACACGAGGGGGAGGAACAGACTCGTGCTTTCTTTCTCCCAGCATGCATTCTCTCCCCTCTGTACAAGTCACTGGAAAATGAATGCTTTGGAAGTTCTTTGCCCAGCTCTCAACTTAAGCAAGCCATAGTGGGCGAACCTATAACCACAAACCCAACCCAGCCCACAGTGTGCTGCATATAAAGTTCTCTTGGAATCTAGCCACACCCATTCTTTCCTATTTTCTCTTTGACCACTTTAATACTAGGAAAGCAGAGCCAAGTCACGGTGGCAGAAGCCCCACAAGTCCCACGGATGGAAGATTCACTGTCTCACTCATGGCTTTAAATACCGGTTGCCTGCTAAATTACCATCTGAGCCACTAGGAATACGTTCCTCCTTAAAGCTCTCACTTCATCCAGAGCAGGGAACATGCACTGAGTTCTTCTCCGGTAGGTAATACTTTCCCCTGGGTCCTCAGGAAGACGTACTCAAAGGCAGGATGCAGAAGAGAGAACTGTATGCACCTAACCCTGATTTCTACAGGAGCCTAAGGCTCTGTTATCTACTGCAAAAGTAAACACAGAACAACAGCAAGCATGGTAACAGATGGCTACTGAGTGTCTAGTGCATGCCGGACCCTGGGCTAAATGCTTTCCTCCAAGCCCGTGAAATCATAGCAATGGATCTAGGAAGTAGGCAGCTTTACAGTCCTTACGTAAAGATGAGAACCTGCGTGACCCAGGTGCTCAGGGATGAAGCTAGGCTATGACATCTACATAGTCTTATGAGGATACTAAAGGTCTTTTTTTTTACTTAAATAGCATTTTTCATTTATTTTCCATACCAACCAGTTTCCCCTCCCTCTTCTCCTCCAGTCCCCTCCCTTTTCCTATCTACCCCCCCCATTCACTCCTCTATCTCCATTCAGAAAGAACAAGCCTTCCATGGGCTTGCTCAAAGCATTGCACATCACATTGAGGCATGACCGAGCTCCTCCCCTTACATCAAGGCGGGGCCAGGTAATCCAGATACTAAGGGCCTTAACTCCCTTTTGGGATACACGTCTGGAATTCAGACTGTTTCCCCAGTTAGGCCAAGCAACCCTCCCTCCTTGCTTCTCACGACATCACATTTTGTCATCTGATTATGGCCTGCCTTGCTTCCTCTATCCATTTTACAGTTATTTCTACCTTGCCATTGCTACTATGGACAGATCCGGTGCTCAGTTCTAGGATGCTGGGCATGGTTCTCAGCCAGATGAATCTTAGAGTCTAGAGAAAGATGTGAAGAACGAATCATTCTCACCACAAATGTGGAAACAGAACTGTGATGTGTGTTCCAAGCCAACAGGGCCATGAAAATGACTTCTCGGGGGTGACCCTTGAGCCGAGTTCTAAAGGGGCTCACAAATAAAAATCAGATAAAAAGGGGAGGGAACGATATATGAAACAGAAATAACAGAATCAGCACAGGCTGTAGAGAAAGGAAGAAGTGCAGTGTGTGAGGTGAAAAAAAGCTGCTAGCCCATGCTAACCACTGAGACATTTTAAAAAGTCAGGGCCCAGCCAAGGGCTGGGCTCACATTCAGGCCTTTACCTCCTGGGCGGTGGGAGCCACTGAGTTATTACAGAGGTTAATGTGGTAGCCTTGTCATGAATGCCATCACAAGGTGACTTTCAGGTTTAGTAAGGGACAGAGTGCCACACAGAGACAGGTCAACTTGAGCGTGTGCATCAGGCCTGAGAGATGCGTGGTCACTCTCCCAAAACTTGAGTGAGAAGCACTGGTCACATACTGGTCACAGGCTTGTCACACACTCCTGGAAAAGGAAATTATGCTCCATGCCAGAGACTGCTCACAGCTGGACCAATGATGGAGCTAACTCAGAAGCCTGCTCACAGCAAGTGTTCATTCGGCAAAGACAAATACTTGGGACGTAGTTCTAAAGCTGAATTTCAGCATGGAGCTTGGAGAAAGTGATTACTTTGGTCTCCAGAAAATTCTGCAATGTGAAGATAGCTCTGCATCTTATTGTATGAGTCTCAGTGCAAGACCAATGGCCTGGAAACCATAGGCATGAGACCCTAGCCACCTGAGCCTGTGAGGCTCTCCATGGACTACTGCTATCCTGCCTAGCTTCTCCTCTACCATGCTTCCGATGAAGTATAAATCACCATACTGCAATAAGCAAGATGTAGACCCTCTCTGACCCTAAGTTTCTTTGCGTTTAATAGAAATGAGCTAGTCTTGGTTTTATCTAAGGCCCCTTCTAGAGCTCAGACTCTGAGCAGTAGAATGATTCATTCAGCAAGCATTTGCTAAGCTTCACACTGGGCCAAATTCTATGAGAAACATTAGGAGCAAGATGATGAATAGCATCCATACCTGGAGATGTTTACCTAAAGGTGGGAACAGACACAAGCCAATAGTCTAGAAGTACCATGCTGTTTGAGTGTGAACTCTAACCATAAGACCTGGGCACAGTTTGCCACCCTAAACTTCCTTGACCAAGTGGTAAACCAGAATTGTGGTGTCCCTGTAAATCAAAAGCAGATCATGAGATGGAGTTTTGAGAATTAAATGAGATGATATTACAGCTAACATTTCTCTATGCCTATGTCCAATTAATAAATGCTATATGTGTAAATCTCAGCTCAAGGTGAATCTCTGGAGAAGAATGCCCAAATCCATTCCCCAAGCTCCCAACATACCATCCCTTGCAACATGCATCACAGTTGGATTCCTGCATGTATTGTAGATGATCAGCGCTCAACCAGTGTTAATGGTGATCATCAATAAAGTGTGATGATGCTGGTGATGACTAACTCCGACAGTGATGTTCAGCTCCCACACGCCTGTACCAGATATCTATGGTTTGTATCTATCCTGATCACCAGCGTCCTGTAGGCTGTAAGATACTTTGAATTTTCATTCATCATGAGTTTCCCAAGAGCTAGAACCAGCATAACAAATTGAGATATTTATAAATGGAGATTCATTACAGCATCTGGTCCACCTGACTACAGGAGGTGAGAAGTCTCACTACATGGCATCTTCAAGCTGAAGAACCAGGGATTCATTGGCATGATCTCATTCAGTCCAGGTCCAAAGTCTGAAGACCCATGGACATTTAAGCGGTGTTTGCAGTATGAATCCTAGGCCCTGGAACCAGGATTTGTGATTTCCAAGGATGGATAAAGATGGATGTTCCAGCCCAAGAAGAATGAATTCACCCTTCCTCTGTCTTTTTATTTACTATGGGCTCTTAACAGATACAAAACCATGTTTGAAAGGCTATATATATTCTACTCAGTTTATTAATGTAAATGCTGATCTGTTCCAGAAACATCTTTACAGACATACCCAGAAACATTAGCAGCTATTTGGACACCCCTTAGCCCTGTGAAATTGACATATCAAATCAATCATTGCAAGCTAATTTATAATCACAATAAATTCTGGCTAAGAACACAGTGGAAACAGAGAAGGGCAACGTCACCAGTGTCCTAGAGAAGACGGGGTGATGGATGACTGTGACATAAAGAAGAGTAGGCAAGACCCCCCCTCTTGTCTCTATCGTGCCCCTCTGGATGTCCAAAGAGATCTTTCAAAACTGTGTCTGGGTCAGTTTATTTATTTACGTCTTAATGCCAGTAACTTCCTGCTTCAAAGACCCTCACCAAGGTCTGCAAAGTCCTGTGTGAGTTGGTCCCACCCTGGGCCACTTTTACCCACCCCTAACCATCTGCATTGCTTGTTGCTGCCTCAGACTCCTTGTATCCTCTCTGCTCTGTGTGACTGACAGGCCTCCTTCCCATCTCTCCGGGCCTTGTTCTTCTTCATCACCAGATCTCAGTTCAAATATCTTCTCTGCAAAGAGCCTTTCAGTAGCTACACTAATAGATGCTGCCCATGCTTCTATGCGTGCACTCTTCTTTCCTCTACTAGTTTTGTATTTGTAAGTTAAAATTGTAAGCATATGCCTGGTAGAGGACTGCACAGACAAATAAATGGTCCTCCAGCCCCTGCCTGTGGTGGCCTTTCTGATGGCAAACTAGCTGCAGTGTAACCATCTCTCTCCATTGGCAAAATATATAAGAATTTAAAAAGCAAATGAGGAATGTCAAAAGCAGTGATACTGTGTGCCCCCTCTGTGACACGTTCCATGGACTCAGGGTGTTCAGATCAGTGGTACCCTCTGAGTGGGCACTGCTGGGTTACTGATGCCCATTGAAACTCCACTGGTTTGCAACTCCAGTGGATCTCTAGCTGGAAAGATTTTAACAAACACAGGACCCTGCTTCCTTCCCAAAATTGTCAGAATTGGACTGGGACAAGCAGGCCCTGGAGAGTTTCACAATACCAGGTGACCTGGATGCCCAGCAACACTTGCATACCATAAGAATAAACATGCTCTTTGTTTTTCAAAAACGCAAGGGCAAGTTTCCTTCTAGTTCATTGTCTTTCTTTGAAGACTACACCGCACCACACATACACCTTTAATGCAATGTCGGATACTGGCAGGAATGAAGTTGTTTTGTACTTTCAGAGTCCCAAGTCACTTTTCAGGAACTACCTGGTTAGGCTTTCAAACCAGCAGCGAAGCGCACTAGCATCGTTAGAGAGAGATCTATGATGCCTGTGCTGTGACGGTGTTGCTAGAAGCCAAACAATGGAAAGCCGTGAAATGCGGTGGGACCGCTCAGCGTGTTATGGAGTATTCACGCAGGGAGACTATTGCCACTAAGAGAACTACGGGTAGACTTATAGATATTGACTTGAATGAACAGGCAGTCAGAAAGAAACTTTAGAATGGCACTTGTAAATTTTTCCATGTTATTGTTTCTGTTGGTGTTGCTGTTATTGCTTCTAAGATATGTGTAGTGTATTCCAAGCTGGCTTTTATTCTCACTAAGTAGCCGAAGATGACCTTGAACCCCAACCCTCTCGCCTCTACCTCCTAAGTGTTGGACTTACCAAGCTCAGTTTATGCGGTGCTAGAACTTGAACCCAGCAGAAGCAGAGCACTGCCAACTGAGCTGTGGCCACACCCCTCTATTGTTCCTTTAAACTTTTTTTTTTGCATGTGTGCAGCTGTCTGCTTTATAAGCAGAGAAACCTAGCTGGGAGGGTCTACAATGAGCTGTTCATTTTCCCATCATGTGAGCCAGGGTTAGCTAGAGATGAGAGAAATGGTGTTCATATCTACACTTTTAAATATACTTTCATATTGTTATAAAATGTTGTTTAAAATCATAGCTATAAGATACATCTTAAAAGGGACCATCACACTCACATTTTATAGTAAATGTAAGTGAGTAGGTCTCAGTGAAAGGGTATAAAACTTGATCACAAGTCTGCAATGTGTTAATTTGGGTATATATGCATGCCATGTTCAACATGGGAATTTAGAAGAATAAGGTAATAGAGGGACCCACTCCACCACAGCTCAAATCTAGGGCTCCTCTTGCTGCCCTCAGCCCCAGTGCTTGCTGCATAGAACTTGATAGCCAGTCACTGGTTCTGTCAGAGAAAGGGAAACAAAATTTCACATAACCAAGTGAACCGGACAGGTTGGCCCACCGTGAGACAGAGCCATCCACTCTCTCTTCCAAAGAGTCAAGCATCCTGCACACCTCCAATTTCCCCCGGTGGAGCTGGGTCAGGGTCTATCAGTTCCCTGCTCACTCCAAGACTTCCAGGAAGACTTATGCACTGCCTGGGCAGCTGTTGGGGCTGCTGGGAGAGGATGTCCACACCTGAGGACTGTTGCATTTCCTAATAAGGAAAATCCACTTAGCACACACTTTAGGGGAAATGTCCTGGAAGGGAGGAAGAACCAGATAGACACTAATCTTATTAAAAAGGACTCTTGTTACCAGAACATGTTTGCAAATTTGTGTAGGTCATATGTTCATATGTGTGCATGTACATGCAGTGTACACACATAGTTTCTATTTACACCCCCCACCGAAATGTCTTCAATTAAAAAACGTGTGCTCTTTTTTCTATTGTTCTTTGGTAGGTTTGCAGTTCACCCTTGCATCGGAGGATACGCTGTGCCTCACCTCTTTTAATGTTAAATTGCTATTCTTACTCTTGATTTTCCCTCCTGCCAGGTACAACTCATCCACTATAACCACGAGCTATACACAAATGTCACAGAAGCTGCGAAGAGTCCAAACGGATTGGTGGTAGTTTCTATATTTATAAAAGTAAGTCTTGCATTCCTTTATTCTTCTTGTCATTCCCCCACACCAACCAGAATATCTGTCTACAGTCTCTGTTGGGAATAAAAATATTTAAAGAAGTATTGTCAGTTAATATCTGTGCCTAAGAAACTTCGGGATCTTATGCATTTTATAAACATGGATTCATCAAAGATTCAAGGCTATGTAAGTAAGATATAGAAGTGATAGGTTTCATTTCAGAGCTTCAGGGCCTGAAGGTTTGCATAGCCTCTGTCCTAGAGAGAAAGCTGGTGCTAGGGACAGGCTTCAGGCCATACGTACTCGTGTGGACCAAGAGTGCAGCAGAAAAAGGAGGGAGCCTGGAGTGTTGATGGCCTCTGGGACTGAAAGACTGCCCAATGACTGCTGCCACCAAGGGAATAAGAGAAGTGTTAGATGTCCCTCTCTGGCAGACCCTGCACTATAATAAACCTCCAGGCTTCCCCACAACACCTATTCTTTCCTTTCCCACTCGAATGCTGACTTATAATCCTGGCAAGTAGAATTAAGACAAAGTCCCCATGTTGACTGTATGACCTTCAGCCATGATCCCCAGATATCCAATAGGCAAGAACAGTGTGCTATGTCCAACTGAACAAATTCTGATTTGTTTTTTGATTATTCTTAATGTTTTGGCAGATATAAAGAGATGTAGATATACGATTTCTAATAAAAAAAGAAAGATTTACTTTCCAACTGTAAAAAAGTTTTTGCTTTTTTTTTCGTTAAGTAAACTATGTTAGTTACAAAGTACTGCACTGTGCTAGCTGCTGGAGGGGTTTGTGCCCAAATCATTAGAGAAAATTGGACAAGCAGAACTTGGACTGGCGTGAAGAGTTTCAGTAGAAATTTAGCATTGACCACCAAGGAGTTGTAACAAAGCTCTTGGAGCAATGGGGTCACCAGGGACCCTTTAGGCAATAGTTCCCCCCAAAGCAGACTCCGTGCAACAGGTACTGGTCATCTTCCCAGACATCATGCCTCCTGTTGAATTCCTCACCTTCATTTGAGCCAAGCCCAATTCATAGCGTTCATAACAGCCCAACCAGGAAAGACACCCAAGTCCTGCCTCGCTGTAATATTTATTAGTTATTCCCATATCCCTACCCAACAGATCTGGGAGAGGAACTAAGGATGAGAAGAGAGAAAACAACACTTAAACACCACACACTCCCAGCCATAGCCCACTGGTACCTGCAAGCCAATAGCAAATTTTTACTGCAGTCCCAGTTATGATACAAACAATTCACGTAGTCAGCCTGGTCCATGCACATTGTGAAGCCTAGGGATATGTTACACATTGTCATGTGATCAGGAATCACTTCCTGTTGTGGTTTTCCCCACACTAAGTCTCTCATGGGTAATACCCAGGGGTCAATCTGCCTTTCCCAAGTCCCTTGAAGAGCATCTCAGTGTCAGTCCCTGACTTTGCCCTCACTTGGCTCCAAGTTTCTAAGTCAGCGAATGCCATCCTGGAAGCTCAACCATGGCACAGCTGACAGTGGCTGATGGAGTGACTGGCAGCCAACTTCCTCCACGGCAAACTGCTGGTGTTTCACAAGCTCGTGCAGAAATTTGTGCTACACTGAGGTCCCAACCAACAGTCAGGATTGCAGGGCATGGTTGCTCCCCTGAGGTTTGGAAGGACCTTAGTTAGAACCTTAGGCCAGTAAGGGACAGTGGCCAGCTCCTGAATGTTCTCAAGCCAATTTGAACCCTGAGGAATTTCCCCGTCTTTCCTTGAGCAAACCTGAACCTTCTGGCTCAGTCCCAAAATAAACCATAGCATTCCCTCTTCCTTCCTCAAAATTAATGCCCAGATTTCCAGCTCCACGGTGAGATAGCTGAGCTCTTGCTTGTCACTCACTCGTCTCAAAACTCCAGCTGAGCATGGGACAGAGATCCATCCTCTGCTAGACACTGGTACTCAGAAATGAAATGTATTGAATCCTTAGTCTCTAAGGATGTACAGCCTCTGCTAGTCATCAGGCCTTTTTCTGATGTCCCTGCCTCCCACTTCCAGGTCCCTGTAGGTAAGGCAAGAACACAAGATGAGAAGTACCCACATGAGTGGTTCAACTGAAGAAATGTCACCGTGACCAAATCCTGCGCCAGAGATAGCTAAGGGTTTGGTGGTAAAAGGAGATGGCTCAGCAGTTAAGGATACCCGTTGACAAGCCTAATTACCTGAGTTCAATCCCTGAGATCTGGGTAAAGAGAGAACTGACTCTCACTAATTGGCCTCTGAGCTCTCCACACTCATTGAGACACAAGCGTGTGCTCACACACACACACAATCAATAAATCAATCAATCACTAAATCAATAAGAGAGGCTTGTTTCCCCTTCCATTCCATGAGCACAGGGAGCTGAGATTTGGCTATAATTGCTGTTTGATCACACACCATTACCCTCTCACTTAGCTCACTTACATCAAGTACATATTTCATTCTCTCGCCCACACTGCCAACGCACTTGTGCCCACCAATCATCTGTGTGCACTTTGGAAATACTTCAATAATTTTTAATCACCTCCAAGGGGGCCTGCTCTCAACAACAGTCTTGTCCAGTTTGTCAGGTACCAGGAACCCAAGGCACCGGGCAACTGAGACCCATTGCAGTTTCCCATTCCACCCTCACGGCCCTGCTGTCCCAGAGCATATCAGTACAAACAGGAGAGGGCTCCGAGCTGGCCTTTCAATGCTAAAGAGTGTGTCGCGACCGAAGCGGAATCTGGCACTAATGCTCCCAGGGAGCAGGAGTGTTCAGCTTGGGACGTTTCCCCCATTGGAGGTGGGATTTTGCCTCCATAGAGCATCGTCACCCCCCAAGCCCCAGTTAGTTGTGCGTCTCACTACAACACACCCAGGGAACTGCGCGAAAAGAAAGCCAGATGGAGACAAAATAAACAGTCTGTGCTTTCTCCAAACTAAAGTTACCTGTTGCTTATCTAATAACAATGATCATCTGCTGTGATTTTCCCAAACCTTGGAATAAATCAGATTTAAAATGTTGATATGTCACAACACCCGATTAGCAGCTGAGATGTAAATTACAGAGCTGCACTAAGCAAGGCAAGAGAGAAATGACTTAGATGAACAGCGGCGCTGGGAAAAGACCGAGTCAGAAGGGGGTTGTGAAGGAAACTCCACAGCCACACGAGGCTGCCTCACAATAAAGGGCGTTTCTCTGACGCCAGCCTGCTTGTTGCTTAGTTGCTTCTCCCAGAGGAAGAATCTGGATATATAAGAGCATAAGCACAAAATGGAAACTCATCTCTAGTGCAGTGTTTTTCAGCCCCTTATACTTGGTAAATATGTCTGGGGTAGATGGGTGGGTGAGTGGATGGAAGATTGAATGTTGTGGTTTATAATATATTCATATGATAATAAGCAGTAGATTGATAAGGTTCTCTTTTTCCAACCTCTTCTGGTGCCCTTATTCTAAATTCTCTTTGTATTTAGACAAATGCCCCTTTCATGACATTGCATTCCATATTCCCTGCTCAAAACCCTTTGATAGTTTCCCATTTTTGAGGAAGAATGTTGAAATATACCCTGTTGTGACATTCAAAGCCTGACGTGAACTAGCCTCCCAATGCCTTTAGCTCCAACTACACTACATACTTGTATGAACGTTTCATGAACAGGACGTCAGCATGGATGCTTTTCCTTCTCTCCTTACCTTTCATTCTTTCCTATATTCTAGCATCAAAATATTTCAGCTTCCATCCATCCTTCCAAACCCTAGCTCCCTTGATTCCCAGATAGTGGGTGGTCCCTCCCTAATGACTATCAGAGCTCTCCCTAATCCACACAAGGATGATTTGTTTATCTACCTCTCTTCCTTCTCGAGATGAGGTGTCCATATAGAGTAGAGTGTGTGTCTCTGATCTCTGAATTTCCAACCTTCATAGATTTGGACCCATGGTAAGCCATCAAAATGAAGGAATGAAATAATGCATGGAGATGTTTGCCCTGGGATAGTGACTGACACCCAGTCATTAATACTTTCTATTCCCTTATAGGTTTCCGATTCATCAAACCCATTTCTTAATCGAATGCTCAACAGAGATACTATCACAAGAATAACGTATAAAAGTAAGTTTGGCTCAATTTCCTTTCCAGCAACTGTTCTACAAAGGGAAGTCCTGTCGGAAGGCAGGAAGCCGGAACTGATGATCTCAATGGGCCCCTTTCTGCCTCACGATCCTTTAACTCTGTAGAAAGTCACTCTGGAGAGTCAGGGTTGCCTAAGAAGCAGCCCATTTCAAACACAAGTCCCCAGAGTGCCTTTGTCATCCACGCCTGTCTAAGGCAATAACGATTATGATGATGTGGTCATCGTTATCCTGCGGGTTGGTAATGAGCTCGGGGATTCTACCGGCTGACTGCCTCCACCACGTTAGCTGTCTGTGTAGCTGGGGCTTTGCCAACTATGTGATGGGGGAAAAAAGCCACCTACCAGGTACTTTGGACCCAATATCGACCTTTTCAGAACCACACCTGAACCAAGTCTGATCTCCTTCCAGAAGGAGGCTGTGCAGCCTCTTCCTTCGTCCCCCATGCCTCATGGATCTGTAGGGTTCTGCCAGCCTCCCAGCCTTTCAGATTGCTTCATCCTAAACTTCTTAATCAGAAAAAAAGGAAGTGTGCTGAGGTGAAGGGGGAAGAACAGAGAGGGTAAACCTAGAAGTCTCAGGACTTGGGGTAACTGTGTGAAGCAGCACATATCAAGAGATGAAAAGTCAAGATGGGGAAATAGCAGGGGCATCTAGTTAAGGAGAGGTGGGGAACTGGAATTCAAGCCTTGGCTCTGACCTCCCTCAAGGAGGCCTCTCACTTTAATGCTTCTTCTTCATTAACGAAGTGAAAAAGTTCAACCCCTGGTTTTGGAAATCTTAAATTGCTAGATTTGTGAATCAAGCAACAGGTAGATAATGATTTCCAACAATAGAAAAAAGAATATGCGGACATTGAATCGGCGCATCTCCCAGCAGAGTGCTTCCCTGAGCCCATAGCTCACCTGCACCTGCTTCTTCTGCTCCACTGTGGTGTGGAAGAGACGGCAGGACAGTAAAGCGATCACTGCCCTCTCTCACAGGCTGCTTTCTCCATCCCATACCTTCAGTAGGAATGCAAAGATGGCTGAGATGCTGGTCCTCCCGACAAGGGGCTCACCATCAGGTCACTCCCAGTGGAGAGGTTGAACAACTGATGGGGTGACATGCTGGTGACCCTGAGATCACTCCACCTCAATACACATTACCTACAAGACTGACTTAAATCCTCTTCACACACAGCCATGCCCTTCCTCATCAGTATTCTTGTGGAGTTCTCTCTAAACACACACTTAGACTGCTCAGCTAAGGGAGATATTTCTGTCTTGTGTGTAAATAGCACATTTATAACTGCCTATAAAAGATTATTATTCTTTTAACTTTTTGATTAAAAAAAGCATGAAAATTAAATAAAATGCTTTCAAATAATCTTGAATTTGCAGTTTAGAGACCGTGAAAAGCCATGAAATTTCACATTAAGCCCCGAAACACAATCTGTCTGATTTCCACTGGCATAGGGGATCATTAGGGGGTCCCTTGCTCCCCTCCCCCTACACCAGTCTGATTAATACTAAGTGAAGTGGTCACTGACACAGAAGGAAAAGCAGAGGAAGGGAAGAGAGAGGAAGAGAGGGAAATATAGAAGAAGGAAGGGAGGAAGGAAGACAGGCAAGCTGGAAGGAGGGAGCCGAAGCATTCAGGCAGAGTGGCAGCATTACAAAGCTTGGCGAACATTGAAGGGACTCGGAAGAGTTCAGAGAGGGGATCTGATCCCATCAACACATCATCTCAGTTACTGGAGGAATGAAAGGTCTCCTTCAGTCACAGTAACAGGCAGCAGTGGGGCGGGCAGGGGACAGGAAAAGTGTTCTAGGGCCAAGTCTCTGTGTCATAGGGAGCTTATGATGTTTCCATCACTGGGAGCAGAAACACAGAAAGAGAAAATAGATACATTCTCTCTCCCATCTATCCCTCATGCTCAACACCTCCCAAGGTCACAGAAAAAAAAGGGAGGGGGGTTAAGCCGGACACCCTGGTCTGCATTCTGAGACATGATAATGGGTCCTATCATAGCAGATGTTCTAAGGGAGGTGTACCCCATGGTGACCTTTGCCGTACACCTGAAAGGAGCTTCACCCCAGAGATAATGATGGCTTGATACCCAGAATTGGCTCAGGACATTGGTAGAAAGGGATTGATTTGCTCAGCAGGAAAGCACAGCTCTCTTCTCCCCAGTTTAATTTCCTACAGCTTCCAGCAGGGGACGGCTGGCCCTGTGGCAGGTAGGAAGTCTTAAAGAATCACCCTCAAGCATCTTCTCATCCCTGAGCCACTGTAAGAGGTAGCAGGTTTACTGGTATGAGCCCACAAACTCACTCAGGTCAAGATGAAGATGCCCTGCTTGGGGCACCTATTATACTACCCTGTTTCCACTCTCTTAAAGGAGACAGGGAGAAGGAACACACACACACACACACAACACACAACACACACACACACACCATCTCAGGGCTACTACTGCTGTGACCAAACACCATGAGCAGAGCAACTTGGGGAGGAAAAGGTTTGTTTGGCTTATACTTCTTTTTCACCATTCATCATCAAAGGAAGACAGGACAGGAACTCAAACTGGGGGGGAACCTGGAGGCAGGAGCTGATACAGAGAACATTGAGGAGTGCTGCTTACTGGCTTGCTCACAATGGCTTCCTTAGCCTGCTTTCTTATAGAACCCAGGACCCACAGCCCAAGGATGGCACCACCCACAGTGAGCTGGGCCCTCCCCTATCAAGCACAAATTAAGAAAATGGCCTACATCTAGATATTATGGAAGCATTTTCTCAGCTGAGGTTCCCTCTTTTCAGATAACTCTGTCTCTTATCAAATTGACATACAACTCTCCAGCAAATCCTCATTCTCTTCTAGTTCAAGCACACTACCCAGGAACACCCAAATACATCTCTCCCTGATCTCTCAACCACCCATTCCACTGAAGAGCTCCCATCTGCCCTGCTCGCCTAGATGGAGTATCCACTCTGCAGTGTAGTGAGCGTCAGAAATTTGGAGGTGATGTGGAATGGGTACTCTGCACACCCCAGGACCAGTGCTGTGCATGTAGCTCTTTAACTGTGTGGTGCTCACACAAGCTTTCCACATGGGTATGTTTGCTATCCCCAGCTCACACATCAGACCAAGGATGCATATCTAGTAGGTGTCTAGGTAGTCAGTGACTTCTATATAATGAACAAGCACTTAGCAGTGAGTGTTGACTGCTCACTCCTATGTGGGCAGGTTAGTCAGATGTCTCTGCCTGCAGACACAGGTCCCCAGGTCAGTTAAGGAAGGGGGATCCACATGGCTTTCATCTTTACAGCATCAGGGGAATACCCAACAAGTATCTTTGCCACCAGCCCACGAATTCATGTGATTCTATTCAAGACTTGCTCTTTAAATATGCTCACACTACACTTGTTTTCCACTCCCTGGCACCTGTCTGATGTGGGATTTCCCTCTGTATGCTATGAATATGTTTTATTGCCATTGGTTAATAAAGAAGCTGCTTTCGACCAATGGATTAACAGAATATAGCCAGGCTGGAAGAGATATACATAGAGAGAGTAGGCAGAGTCAGGAAGAAGCTGTGTATCCACTGCAGGAGACAGACACTGAACGCCGGATAGAAACTTACCAGTAGGCCACAGCCACGTGGCAATATACAGATTATTGGAAATTGGTTAATTTAAGATGTAAGAGCTAACTAGGAATATGCATAAGCTAATAGGCCAAGCAGTGTTTTAATTAATACAGTTTCTGGGTNAACAGAATATAGCCAGGCTGGAAGAGATATACATAGAGAGAGTAGGCAGAGTCAGGAAGAAGCTGTGTATCCACTGCAGGAGACAGACACTGAACGCCGGATAGAAACTTACCAGTAGGCCACAGCCACGTGGCAATATACAGATTATTGGAAATTGGTTAATTTAAGATGTAAGAGCTAACTAGGAATATGCATAAGCTAATAGGCCAAGCAGTGTTTTAATTAATACAGTTTCTGGGTGGTTATTTTGGGTCTGGGCAGCTGGGAAATGAACAAGCAGCCTATACCAATACCTGCCATATGACCAAGATGGTCAATGTCACAATCCTTCCACAGAGATGGGGATAGGGTGAAACCAGAAAGTGGCTACAGCCATCCAAATAATGGGGCAATGGCATTGATGGTGACCAGGTCAATGGGGAGAGGATGGTGATAAGTGATTGGACATATTTTAAAGAGACAGAAGGAGATTTCTTGGTAAATAAGATGTTTAATGTGTAAAAGGAAACAGAACCAAGGATTCCCAAGAAATTTTTTAGTCCAAGCCACTCGAAGGAAGCTATTTCCATCCCAGAGATGGGGAAGACTAAGATGAAGCGTGCCTGTGGGTGGGAAAGGGATTGCAGATATTGAACATGTCGTGCTTGGGCTTTCTATTAAGCATTCAAAAGGAGAGGTGGTGTAGGCAGTCAAATAGATGAGTCTGGATTTCAGGAGAGAAAACCAGAGTCACAAATGTGGAAGGCATCAGCATCCAGATGGCATTTAAACTTGAGTGAAGTCACAGAAGTAAGAATAAACACAGGAGAGAGGCGGGACAAGTCCTCACTTCTGAAAGGGAAGCTCAAATCTTCATGACTTGGAATTGAAACCACGTCTAAATATATATCCTTGAGGCCCTATTATGGAAAAGACTCCTATGTGGCCATCTTACCAGTCAGCTGAGGAAGTGCAGGGAGGAAGGAGCAATCACAGAAGTCAGTTGGCACAAGATGGCAATTATAGAGATAGTGCACTCACCTGAGTACAGTATTGAGGACAGAGGTAGTAACTGAGAAAGGAGACTGGGGAAAATCATTCTTTCAAGATGCAATATATATTTTAGAGTATATGCGTATATACAAATATGTGTATATATATACACACACACATGCACACACACACACACACACACACACACACTGTGAAATGAAGTAAAGGTACTCTTGCCGAAGTAGGGGAGAATTTTGGAAGCCATTTTGGTAAAGGCCATCATTATCATGGGTGACAATGCTTTCTTGTGAAGAGATAAAAAGGAAGAGACCTGGTTGAAATACCTAACAGAAACAACTTAAGCCTGCAAGACTTTCTTTCAGCTCCCAGGATACCACCCATGGTGGGGGAGAAATTGTGACAGCAGGAGCCTGAGGCGCCTTTCACACCATCCATAGTCACAACAGCCAAGAGACAAATGTTGTGCTAAGCTCTCTTTCTTCTGTTTCTCTGGGACCCCAGCCCATAGAGTGATGCTACATACATTTAGGGTGTTCTTCCCTCCTCAATAAACCCATTCTAGAATGCCCCCACTGGCATACCCAAATGCTTGTTTCTGTGATGACTTTAAATCCCATGAAGTTGACAACCAGGATTAGCCATCACACTGGACTCCTATCCTAGCCCTATCACTGACTTTGCTGGTTGACTTCAGATGAGGTTAACAACCCAGTGGTACAATGGCCTCATCAGGAAGCTAATACTAAAAGAGCTGGGTGAGGATTGACAAAGATAATAGGTCAATTACCTGGGCAGTGATTGGCATTAACTCAGTGTACAGTATTTTTGTGTTCCTAAATAGTTTTATGGTACATGCCTGTCAAATCCAGCTCCTGGATGTTGGAAGGCAAGTCTCTGTGCCAATAACAGTTTACTCTGGAGGCAAGCGCAGCATGAAGGCAGTGATAGAATATGTTCACTTTCAAAGAAGCACACTTGACTGTGGTTGGATACAGGTAGTGCACACAAGGGCTTCGTGAGAGGTTACTACTTTCCATGGGAACTTGAATTTTGTTTTTTTTTATTATTGTTTTATTATTTTCAATTATGGGCATTTTTTCTTCATGTATGTCTCCATACCATGTGAGTACAGTGCCCCCAGAGGTCAGAAGAGGGTGTCAGGCCCCTTGGAAATGGAGGTACAAAGCCACCAGGTCTTCTGGAGGAGCAGCAAGTGTCCATCACTGCTGAGTCATTGCTCCAGCCCCAGGAGCTTAAATTTCATAAATCTGAGTAAAACTTGTAAAATATTCTCACTAACCAGGACCGACAATAAAAAAAGACCAGTCTGAATTAATTTCAGGCTGAATTTAAAATGTCTTCTAAGGAAAATCCATTTTATTTTTTTTATTAAAAATTTCCACCTCCTCCCCTCTCCCCATTTCCCTCCCCCTCCACCCACTTCCCCTCCCCTCCCTCTCCAGTGCAAGGAGCAATCAGGGTTCCCTGCCCTGTGGGAAGTCCAAGGTCTTCCCCCCTCCATC
>LOJH01015681.1:8514-25219 GCA_001685095.1 Ellobius talpinus | reverse complement strand
GATCTCCTGAGTAAATTGGGAGCATGGGGACCATGGGTGAGGGTTGAAGGGGAGAAGAAAGGCAGGGAGGAGAACAGAGAAAAATGTAGAGCTCAATAAAATCAATTTAAAAAAAAGAATAAGTTTCCAGGGCTGGGCAGATGCTCAGAGGGTAAAACACTTACTACACAACCGTGAGGATCTGACTTTGGGCCCCATTAGCTTGTGCCTATAATCTCAGGGCTTCTGTGTCAAGATGGAAGATGAGACAGGGGAACCACTGGAAACCCACAGGGCTACCTCAAACAAGATGGAAGACAAGCGCTGACACTTGTGGTTGTCCTCTGACCTCCACCTGTGTCCCACAGGCATGCACACAGATGCACATGTGCACACATGCATACACATACATAAAAAGTTAAGAGTAAGTACCTCTATGGATTTTGCCTCCCTCTTGTATATTTCTCAATTTATATTCAAAAAAAGTTAAAAAAAAAAAAAGAAAAAGAAAAAGAAAAAAGCCAAGAAAAGGCAAGGCCCAGGGGTCTGATAAGAGCTCTAAGGTAGCTATCTACATTGGTGGGCTTCTGGCTTGAGAGCAGAAAGGAATATTAAGAGGACATGGAGTCATTCCCAGACTATGCTGTAAGGAAAGGGTGGTCAGAACTAGGCTCTGAGGCAAGTGACGGAGGCTGTTGTTGGCAGCCTCCAAAGTGTCAATAATGTCTCCTGGCTCTTGTTTCTACCCTACTACAATGCTCTCTTCTTGAATGTGGGCTGGACCTAGTGACCACTTCTAAACATGGAGCAAAATGATAGGTAGGGTGCCCTTCCTGAACCTACGTTTCTACTTTTCCTCCCATATCCAGTCACCTCCCTGCCCCCAACTCCTCTCTCCAGTCTGCCTTGAGGTAACTGCAGCTCCCCATGACTCTTTCACTGCAGCTTTAAGCAGAACACCCAACAGGGACTTGGGGACAACGTCTGCTACTTCAAGTTGCTAAATTTGGGGACAGTTTGCTATGCAGCCATAGACACCTAATATACTCACAAATGCAGTCACAGGGGCAGAACTAATCCAGCGAAAGTACCCTTTGCAAAACAATAAGTGACAGAGAGCACTGCTTATAACCTCACTAGCCACACAGTGGCCTTGGGAAGTGTTGGCAGAAAGGCGTCCTCAGCAGGACAGGCTCAGTTTGGACCCCTTCTCTTGTTTCTTCTTCATGACAGAGGAAAGCCCAACTGATGGGTCATTTGAAGGCAGCATGCACCCCCCTACTTTTAAGAAAGGTTAAAAAATAATCAAATATCTAGCATTTTTAACTCAAAAGAGAGATAGGACATTTTAAAGTACTTTGTAACTGATTGGTGGACATTAGCGTTTCTCAGATGGCAAGAGGGAGCTCACCTTCTGTCCCTGTCCAGGACGCTCCTGTACACCCAAAGTCCTTGACCGTAGCCTTAAGCACAATGATAATTTCAAAATGATTTTATAAACATGTAATAAAAGTAAAGTCTGCATTCAGATAAAGCTTTTAGGATTTGGAGAATTAAATACGTTCTTCAGCTTATAGAATGGCCTTTCTGGGACTAAAATGGTCAAATTGAATTTGTGCATTGTTTTAGACGAGGTCTTATATATTACAGGCTGGCGTTGAACTCATTTTGCAGCTGAAGATGACCTTAAGTTTCTGATCCTCCTGCCTCTACTCCTTAGTACAGGAATAACAGGTATACAACACCAAAGCCCAATTTAGGTGGTGACAGGAATTGATCCAAGAGTTTCACACATGCTGGGCAAGCATATTCCACTAAGAGCTCTACCCCCAGCTCCAATTATAGCAGATCGGCTCAGAATTAGAAGGATCAAATATATATATATATATGATTTTACATATTATCTACGCAGAAAGCTCTCAGAATATGAGTTCATTGTTCTTTACTTAAGAGAGTATTTATAGAGCTGTTATGACAATATGGAAAGCACTCACTTAAGTGGTGGCCGAATACACTCAGCAACCACAGACACAGTGATATCACCATCTTTCATGTATTGACCACCAAACTTTTTGCTGGGCACAATGACCAAAATAGACCTCTACACAGCTATTAAATGCCCCGACAACAGTCTTTTTTTCTTTTAAAATAGCATCAAAAACAAATCCATTAAAATAATGTCCAGTGGGACAAATCTAATAAACACAAAAATATCACCAAGTTAAGAATAACTGCTCTTGAATGATACAATTTGATTCCAGTGCCACAGGAGACATGAGGGCGCTGCTAGCCAGGCAAGAGGAGTACAGCAACACAGGCCTCAGTTCCCCTTTGTCTCAGGGTGGCATAGGAGGAAGGGATAGAAGCAAAAGGCCTACCATCACAGAATAGCCACTAGAGGAACTCGTTGCTTTTTTTCTAATGTATCTCAAAGATACTGCATGCCAGTGCCCATATTTTTGGCCAGCTTTTCCATATTCCTAGTTCACGAAGACACTTTATCCAGGCAGGAAGAAAAGCATTGCAAAAGGACATCGCTGGTTTGGTTTTGGTTTTGAGACAAGACCTTGTTCTCTGTAGCTCAGTCAGGTTTTGCGCTTGCAATCTTCCTGCCTCAGCCTCCCAAGTACTGGGATTACAAGCATGCACTACTGTGCCCTGCCAAGAGCGTTGCCTTAACATGCTTTAGTCACAGCTACTCATGGAGAGAGAGAAAGAATAAAATTAGGACCGTGTTTAGCTTGAGCCTGTGCATGCCCTATATGTGTTGCCACAGTCTCTTATGTGCACCGGCCCTGCTGTGTCTGGAAGATCCTGTTTCCTTAGTGCTACCCATCACCTCTGGCTCTCACAGTCTTTCCATTTCCTCTTCAACATAGTTCCCTGGGCCCTGAGGGGAGACATTTGATAAATGCATCCCACTGAGGACTGAGTGCCCCAAATCTCTGAGCACGCTGTCCGGATATGGGTTTCTGTGTTAGTTCCCATCAACTGCAAGAAGTTTGTTCGATGATGGTTGAAAGAGGGTCCAGGTGCTGAGAGGGGGGACTGGGCATGTGCTCCACCTCTAATCAAAGAAGCTATCTATAGTTGATACCCTGTTGCAAAGGGAAAAACAGTTTAAGGTAGGCTCCATGCCCAGGAATAGTTGGTCAACACAAAATGAAATCAATGTGTTTTTGTAAACTTTTTATCTTATATTGCTTTGATTGGGCATTCTTTTTTTGCCTTCTTGGTCTTTTACTCATCTGTTTTGGCTTCTCACAGACATCTGCTTGCCTCTGCCTCCTGAGTGCTGAGATTAAAGACATGACGCTACCCCTTGCTTGCTTGTTTTTTTTCTTTTTTTTAAGAGAGAAAGTAAGGGTTTGCTGTTAGGTGAGTGGGGAGATGAAGAGGATCGGGAGAAGTTGAGGGGGGAGTGTTAAGATTATATTGCTATGAAAAAATTCAGTTATAAAACATAAAAGCAAATCAAAACATAAAAAGAAAATTAGGTGAAATGCTGTGTGATATAAATAAACTTAGTCAGAGTAAAGATGTAAATGAAGGATGATCCAAGTGCCTCCTGGAAGGTTTTTTTCTGGTCTGCATACTATTTCAGTTACACTTCCAGCTTGAGTTGATTCATATGAAATATGGAAATATTACTGGACATCTCTCAACTTCAAACTTTCTGCTGTATGGTCCATGGCAATGGTAACATCCTTGTATCCCCTCTACAAATGGAGGAACCTCAGAGCAAAGAGCAATCCCTACTTTTAGCAATTAGGGCAATCTGCTAAATGTTATATTTGCTCCAAAGAAAACTTTTGCTTATTTTTCAGGAACACACATACATCCCTTGTAGATATAACTGTTTCTATACTTCTGGTTGGTCAACTTGTAGACCTCCTGAATGGTAAGTAGGCTTCCCACACTGCCTTTGGGGTGGAGACTATTGTTCTGCCAGAACAGTGTTGCTTTTGCTATAAAGGGGAGCATGCTGGAACACATCAGCCAGTCTTCAAATTTTATTCGTCTTTATATTCAGTCTTTACTTTTTTTTCAGATAGAAGATCTCACAGGCTGCCTTAAAAGTTATAGTCTTACTGTCTCTGCCTCTGCCTCTGCCTCCTGAGTGTTGGGATTAAAGACATGCGGTACCATGCCAAGCTTTTTCCTTAACTTCTAAGAAACATTACCAGTAGTGACTGAATCTCAAGTGCATTTGGGATGCCAATAGCTCATAATGCTGCCATCCCTTCCAAAGACTCCCTCAGACTTTCTACCTAATTTATTCTGGCACCCAAAAGCCCTGGGACACCAAATATCTATTCCTCTCCTCTCCTCTCTCTCTCTCTCTCTCTCTCTCTCTCTCTCTCTCTAAGACAGTCTCACTATACAGCTCTGGCTAGCTTAGAACACACTATGCAGATCAGGCTGACCTGAAATTCACAGAGATCTGCCTACCTCTGCCTCCCACGTGCTGGAGTTAAAAGAATGGGCCACTGTGCCCAGCCAAAGAAAAAAAAAGATTTTAATCAAACTGCCTCAGTCTACATTTAATTTCCTGATAGTTGAGTAAGGAGTGTGACGTATTTACAATATTATAAAGATAACACTTCAATTCTGAATGAAGAAACCAGTTTTTAGCATAGAAGCTACCTCTGGCTAAACTTGCGTAAATTGATCTGAATATTACCTGTCATGTTATCAGCACCTTTTATTCAAAATGCTCCTACACAAGAGCCTGATAACACCTTTCTAATGTACTCTGTATCTATATTAACGATTGAGTTGTTAGAAAAGCAGGTTTTGACGCCTCTAAATACCTCATTATCTTTCCTAGAGTTTTACCCTACAATGGGCTCTTATTTTATCTCTCCACCATAGCACATATCCTTCTTAAGCAGCCTAGTCTACTCCTCTGCTCTTTACCTTTTCAAACTCTAAGCAAGGTAACCATCCAATATTTCAATCCGAAGAAAACATTCACTGGCGATAAGCAGCATCATAATGCTGGAAATCTGAGAACTCAAAGAACTGCCTTTCTGACCATCGTTTGCATTAATGATGTTCACTATAGTAAGCTTTCTCCCTTAGAAAATCTGCTGGTAAAATGCCAGCCACTCCACTCACCCCCTCTCCTCTCGCAAACACAGGCCCTGGGGGGGGCATTATGTCTGTGCCCATGTTCCTGTCTGGAGTGAGTGCTTCTCACACATAACCAAGACCAGCCAACCATGAAGATTTTCTCCCCTTTTGACAGACAGTTATTGGAGCTTGAAATGGAAGAAAAGAATCTAAACAGAATGCCTTCAGACATGAAGTCAGAGAGCTTTCTCCTCTCTTGCACTTCACTCTGCCACACACACCTCTCTGTGGGAACTCTCTCAGACTAAAATAGCTTGCACAGCAAGGACAGCCAGCAAAACAAATTCATAGCACCCAATCAGCCATAACTTACTTCTGAAAGTGTGACTATATATTAATATAAAATGCACAGACAGATACATTTCATATTTGATTTGATTGATTCTAATCATTTTCCCTTTATTTATTCACTTGTTTATTTATTGTGAATAAAGAGGAAAGACTTAGTTGATCATTAATGTCTGGGAATGTCATTACCTTCACTAGGATTTTGCCTTTCAGACTCTGAGGGCTTGGAAGCTGCCTGGCCTCTCCTGTGTCTACAGATGACAGGTCCAGCTTGTCCTGGAATATTCCTTTCAGGTACTGAGCAATCTTCCTCTGCTGCTGAATACTGCAGTGGTTCTCAATAGACAGAATAACCGGAAACCTGAGGAAACAGCAATTCCAAGGGCATTCAGTACAGCCAGCTCTCAGAGATTGTGGAACCCCGGAAACAGAATCTGTATGCATGGCATTCTTAAAATCCCAGCCACCAAATGGGCAATACTGATGGATAAATAGTAAGATGCTAAAAGAAGAAAGACTAAGGATGCGCTAAAAAAAAAATTCCTCAAAGCAAATACATTCTGCCAGGTACCACGAGTAAACAAATATTAGTTCTTGCAGGGTGACTTAATTTAATGTTAGGCAAAAAATGAGGCGTAAAATATATATACATGTATATACATATATACAAATATATACATATATACACATATATACACATATATATATGATAGTGTGAAGCCTAAGGAAAGAAAATTCATGATGTCATTTTTTCATATTTATTCACAAGTGTACATGAACCAAAGAGACTATGGCATATCATTAAAGGCAGTTGCTTACTCTAAAAATATACCTATCCCAGCTTGGGAACTAAGGTGAAAAAACAGCATCATGCAGCTTTATTTTAAACATCAAGAGTCAGGCTTCCCCAACATTATTTTTATAAAAGTGAACACCAGCCTTCAGTTATAAAAGAAAAAAAAAGCTGGACCAGTGAGATGGTCAGCTTCAGTCAATAAAGGCAGTTGCTGCCAAGCCTCATGGCCTGGATCCGATCTCTGGCACCCACATGGGGATATGGGTGAAAAGAGGATTCCTGCTAGCTGTCCTCTGACACCTACATGTGCAGTGTGACATGTGAATACATGCTCACACACACACACACACACACACAAATGTCTAGAAAACCCACTATCTATACTAAAGCGGCACGCAGGTTTCAGTACAGGAAATGTAAGGTGATTCCCAAAACCAGTCTGAGAGCTTGGCAGCCAAAGCAGGAAAAACAAAACGGAATTTAGTTTTCTATCATGCAGCTTCAGAAATAATACATGAGATCTTCTTTTGAAATACACAAACCAATATTTGAATTGCCTAAAACATCTACATAAAGAAAAAAGATTTCTCTGGGCAAGCACAAGCTCTACAAAACAGCCTATGACCTCTCCAAATTAAATTCTGTTGATTAGGAAGCCCTGAGGCTGAAGTCCCTGGGCTGGTGCCTCCAACTGATGATGGTTTGCTTTCCTGACTGTGCTCTGTTGTCTGGCTGTGCCCTCACATGGGTTTTTAATCCAAGAGTGTTGTGAAGAGAAATCAACAGGAAGCCCCCTGAGAAGTCTTGCAATCATGTAGGTTTTAACATTTAAAATCATTTTAAATTATCAATTCACATATAAAGAGCTCGTGAGTATCTAGTGCTACCAAGAATAAAGCTGTTTGCCACCGGGGAAGGGATTGTTGAGCCTGCCCCGTTGAGGGACATTTGTCTACATGGAAAGACAGCTCCTGGCAGCACAATTTAGAATGCTGCCAGAACCTGGTGAGCTGTAGCTGGAGATGTGACCAAATGTTCTACAGTACACAAGATGGCTATACGGTCCTGCCCCAAATGTTCATAGTGCCAAAGTTAAGAAACCTTGGTAAAAGGAAGCATTAAAAATAGAAGGAAAATAAAAAAAGCCGACATTTGTTAATATCCTAAACAAGTAAATGATATTCTCAGTTAAGGTGTTTCCTGTTTTAAAGATTTCTTATTTTCTAGTATATTATGCTTATGAGTGTTTCGTCTGAATGTACATGCACTCCCATTGCCCATAATTGTCCAAGGCCAAAAGAGGCTGTCAGATGTCACTGAACCTAGGATTAAAGGTGGTTTTGAGCCAAATATGTGAGTTCTGAGAACCAAACCCAGGTCCTCTGTAGATGGTACCAAGTGCTCTTAACTAGAGCCATCCCTCCACCCCTAAAGTGCGGTTCATTCAAGGACTTGTAAGCATGAAGTCAGCATCCTAGGCACCAGAGGATCCTCTGAGGTATGGGGGTGGCACTATTTCATACAATGTAAGATTCATAAAAATCAAGGCTTCAAAAACCAAATTTAGCACAAAATTCCTCCATGTAAAAGATGCCAAAAACTAAATTTGCTACACAACAAAAATCTCTTATTACAAGAAAGCATTTCAACCTCATGGTTAATTAATAGGACAAATATTAGAAAGGCTACTAGCTTCTAAAATATTAATTTTATGCAATCACAATTTTAATTTGCTTCTTTAATTTAAAAAGCCTTTCTCATATGCTTAGTATATTGATGGTAACTGCTAAACAGAAAGAAATGAATAATTACTGAAATATAGTTTCATATTTTCAATGAGTTTACTACCGCATACCTATAAAAGGAAGGACGATATCAACCTTTTTATCACGGCTTTACACACTGTGATATGTCACGTAGCTAAGTATCAAGAAGGAGAGGGTAAGTCAGCTGCGGGTCAAGATATGCTTCCCAGTGGGTTGAAGTACATGGGTGACATGGTGTGAAGGGTACTTGGGACACAGAATAGTACACACAAGTTCCAGGTTTGTGGGGGAAAGTGAGAGACAATCATTGCTAACAGGTACCAGGTCTCTGTGGCGTGATGATGGAATAGAGAAGGAAGTAGCCACATGTGAAGGGCATGAAGACATCCTGGGTGCTAGAGAAGTTTTAGAGAGATCCCTGGGACAAGAATTACAGCAGCATTCATGTTTCAGACAGAAACCACAGCACCAGGACACAGTTTGAACCAAAGGGAAATGAGAACTGAGAAAAAGTAGCCAAGTCAAAGAAACAGTAGGTCTTCTCTGTGTTGGATGTCTTAGGTATCCTGAAGTGTCTGACATTCCACATTTTATTAAATTATGATGTAGTGTCAAAACACTGTTACGGGGCTGGAGAGATGGCTCAGAAGTTAAGAGCCTTTGGTGCTTTCCCAAAGGACTGGGGTTCAATTCCCAGCACTCATATGGAAGCTAAGAATTGTGTATAATGCCAGTTCCAGGGGATTTAGTGCCTTTTTCTGGCCTCCACAGGCACTACAGTCACATGGTGCAGAGACGCGCATTCAAGCAAAATACTCATACATGTTAAAATAAAGCCTCAAAAAATACTAAAAGCTATTATGTATAATACTTTGTTTCCAAGTTTTATGGGTTTAGAAAAATTTGAAAGTCATTCTTTGCTAGGATATTTTCAAGGAGACAGGATGAGAAAGAACGGGATCAAGTGGGTCACAGGAATCCATAAACTTGGAAGCCATAGTACTTGTTCCCAATCTCTGCTGGGGAGAAGGAAGGGAGCCAGGGCAGTAGGAATGAAAGAGAGGGGTCCAAGGAAGAGTGCTTGCTTCTGTAGCTGCTTTAATTTGGCCTGAGCTCCCGGGTGAAGGGGTGGAGCTTAGCTCCTGGGTGTTGCTGTACTTACTCATTTTTCACGAAGGCATGCTTGTTGATGGTCTCCACCACATCTCTGAAGAGAATTTTGGAAGTGAGAGTATAACCATGGTGGACCACCGGCTCTCCATCTGGGCCATCCCAACAGTCAACTGTCAAAACCAAAGTCACATCAACAATATAATGTCTGGTTTCTTAATATCTCTGGAAATACCAGAAACATTTGTGATTATCTTACTAGGACTTATCCATACTACAATTATGACAAAGATGTAAAGACAGAGAATTGAACATTCTGGCATACTTACCAGAATAAAGTGTTAAAGATGAGAAATGATGTGTGTGTATGTGTGTGTGTATGTGTGTGTGTGTGTGTGTGTTTTGAGTGTTTATAGTTCACAAAGACATGCTCACAAGTAGACCAGCATTTATCAACGTTTCTCTTGGGAATATAGTCTTCTAAAAACTTCTTTACTAACTAAAATAAATTGAACAGATAAATTTACATTTTGTCATAGCAACAGAAGCAACTAGGACACAAAAGTTCTGGCTGAGCCTGCTTTGAGCTCATGCAACTGAAACATCACCTTTAACCAAGGTCTCTGGCTAAGGGTTAGTCTGTCTACAGAGTTCAGACTTGCGCACCCTACAACTGTGTGAGCCCATTCCTTAAATGCAACCAACTAATCCCAATTTCACTTTCTTACTCTATTTTACCAGTTCTTTTTTCTGATGAAGTTTAATTAATACAGGACCCGAGCCCTCCACACACTAAACACTGGCTGGTCCTCTATCAGAGCTGAAAGTGACTATAACCACTAAGCCATCTCTCCAACCCAGAAACAAACATCTCTTTCTTTTTATCGTATATTTACTTATTTATTTAGACAGAGTTTCAATATGTAGTACAGACTGGCATTGAACTTACAGAGATCTGCCTGCCTCTGCTTCCCAAGTCCAAGTATTCAAGGGGTACACCGTCATTCCCAGCCTAAAGTGAACATTTCTAAATTCTTATAGCATAGCATCCTGTAGTGATGTCTTAGCATAAGACATTCCTCACATATTAATGGCATTACTGGTGGAAACAAATACACTGTACTTTTTTCAGGTGTATTGTATATCATTGTATAATTCTGTCTGGTACCTAATGGTTGGTAATGACAATGAATAACCATGTTATTGGTTCACAGGCTACTGTGCCATGCTTTGTATCATTATTTCAGAGTACATGCTTTCAATTTATTTAAAAAAAAAGTTTATTAGAAAACAATATGCTATTTTCCATAGGCAACGGCTTTAAACAGGTCATGTTTACTTTGTCCCTTGATCGCATTAAGGAGTCATATTGGGCTGACCAGCACCATTTAGATCTGTGTAAGTGCACTCTGGTATTTGGCAAAATTGCCTGACACATTCCCTAGACTGTATTACCACCATCAAGCAGACTGCATGACTGTGTAATTTCAACACCTCTTGCCCTGACTCACAGTCCCATTTTAGAGGAGAAATGATATAGCAGATAATATATTAATACCTTTCAAAGAAACAATGCAAAATATAAAAAGCACGTCAATATCTGCTTTGCTCATCATGTCAACATGCTTTAACCTACATCAGTAATGACACAATGTTCTTTTGCTAATATTTAAAACACAGGCAGACTATCAACAACTGACACTGATTATTTCTAATATTTTATATCTTAATTCATTGAGTTTCTGTTAATTGAGGATAACAATAAGCCCAGATAGCACTGAGGCCCTGACAGCCAGAAGTTTCATGTAAGGCTAACACTATGCTAGGGGTATTGGCAAACAGAAATACTCTAATAGCCAGGCAGTGGTGGCGCACAAATCCTAGCAGAATCAGGCAGATCTCAGTGAATTCAAGGCCTTGCCAATACACACCCTGAAGGAGAACATTATCACAGCTGAACTAGTGAATATAGAAGCCCATATCATCAAAGCAGACGGTTGAAAGAAGATAGACTCTCAGGTCACAATACATTATAAAACAGTCCACATATTACCATTCTCCACTGTAAAGTATCATCCCCAGCAGAAGCTGGCTAAGAAAAATATCTATAGATCTCAGCATCTCTGTCTATGACTTGCTAAATTCTAGGATCAGATACTTTAAGGCCAGGTCCATCTGCACTAAGGCAGATGAGTGCCACTGGCACATAAAGACCGGGTGTCTCCATGCCCAAGTTGCAAATGTAAACTAAGAACTTCAGGTTATATGATAAAAAGAAATTGCTGGAAGACTGAGAGATTATGTGACCAAGTTTTAAGCCTTCAGAGACAAGTAATTATTGGAGGGCTAGGCTTAGTCATGAACAAAGCAAGTTCCTCCTTTGAAAGCTAATCTCCCCCGTTTCAGTGCTAGGCTTCCACTGCATCTAGACATTCTCTTGGAATCTGATAGTCTTTATTCAGTCCCTCGTAGGCAGGTCACAAAAGGTACAGGCTTCCTGAAGAATGCTAGATTGAGTCTCCAGCTTGCAAGCTATAGAAACTTCAGTCATCTATCCAAGTCTGTGTTTAAGTTTCCTCTTGGAACTTATCCCATACCTCCTGGTGCTGAGGGCTTAAACAAGAACATATGGAAAGCTATCGGCCAGGACCTGACTATAAAACCGAGTAGCACCCATTTTTCTTTCCACAGTAGACTGAAGTTCAACATGATAACCAAAGCTTCCAAAAAGAAAACGATAAGTACAAAGCTGGTTACATTCCCCAGGTAGGCAAAACCTGTCTAGAAAGAGTAGTTTGGTTATACTTTTACTGTTTGGTTATATTTTATTCTAAGAAGAAGAATTTCAAGTCAAAGAGGGACATTTACTGACATAAACTGGTGGAGAAAGACTTAGAAACGAAAACTGCACCACGAAGCCCAGTGTAGCTTTCAGTGCTCTGTCGAAGCTGAGGTAGAAAGGAAGGCTACAATGAGTCCAAGGCCAATCTAAGCTACACACTGAGTCCTTAAAACAACCTAGGCTATGCTGGAAGGCCCTACCTCAAGACAATCAGAAACGCAAAGAATAAACAACATTCTGTGCCAAGATGTATTTCAGACTGCATTAATATCCGGGGCAGGTGGCCTTTAGTCTTGAAATGATTCTTCGGTGATTGTCAAATTGAAAGAAGATAGAGAAGGCCCACATTCATCCATCTGCTGCACAATGTCTAAGACCTCCCATTCATTTTTAAAGGGCTAATGCAACCACAACCACACATCCCTCATCAGAAACCGATGTAGTGGGATAGCTTTCCTTTTTCATATCCAGCCAGAGCTGGAGGATTAAAAGTTTTGGTTCAGTCTATGAAGATGAGCATGGGAATACAGTCAAGCTCAAATAGTGTGGTTTGAATGAGAATATCCTCATAGGCACATGAGTGCCTGGTCCACAGTTGGTGAACTGTTTGGGAAGGATTGGGGGCATGGTCTTGTTTGAGGATAATAAGTGTCACTGGGGCAGGCTTGGTGATTTCTGAATCTCGTGCCACCCCCAATTAGCTTCTCTCTACACTGTAGTTGTGTATCAAGATGTAAGCTCTCAGCCACGCACTCTAGTAATATGCCTTCCTGCCACCACACTCCCTTGTTGTGATAGTCATGGACCCTAACTAACCTTCTGAAACTGTAAGTCCCAATAAATTCTTCTTTCTTAAGTTGCCTTGATTTGGGTGTCTGTACATGTGATACCCATTGTGGACAGGTAAGCAAAAATAGAGACGACTTGGCTCTGAGAAGCCAGAGAAGTAAAAGAAAGTATAGAAAGGAGACAGCAGCAAGCTGCAATGGCATCTAGAATGGACAGTTACTTCGTGAAATCCCTGAATGCCATTTTCATACTTGGCCTCCAAAGAAATGTTGGCATTTAAAATGAGTGGCCACCATCAGCATGATGGCCAGGTGCACAGGACATGGCTATGTATATAAAACACAGAAAAGTATTGAGGGTTAAGTGACCAAGGGGATGAGTAGTTGAGAGTAGAATGCCACATGAAGACCTGTTACTTAGAAGGTTTTTTCCCCGCTTTGAGCATCTTTAACATTCAGCTATTAAACCATCTGACTTAGTCATTAATGTCAATGCGTAGTCTTGCAACTATTGCAAAAAAATTGTCATAGAATAAAACATAAGTCTACAGAACCACTTTGAAGTAAGATTGTTTTTATATATAAATAGCTCAAACACTTAACACATCAAATTGTCTCATAAGAAAGATATCCAGCCATCAGCCCACCAATTTGCCTGTCTATATTTGATTTTAACTACCGTATCCATAGAGACTTATGAAAGCTTTATCATTCTGGATCCTTCTGTTAAGTTCAGATATCGTTATCCAAATGACAGAGAAAGACAGGGGTTTAAATGTTTAAAAAAAATCACTCTCAACTCGGCAGATAGAATTGCACTTCTCTTCTGCCCTGCCCGCCGGATCAGCATAGCTCAGCACCATCATCCTCACTAGCTTCCTCTTCACCCCTTTCACCCTTCAGTTCCCTCACTGAGCTCTCTTGGGTTTATCATCTCTTCACCGTTTAGTCGCTGTTTACAGTACCGGAGATGGAGTCTAGAACCCAATGCACAAACTCCACCACTGCAGCTATATCACCCCATCCGCTTTCCTATTTTTATCTTGAAACAGGGTCTCACTGGGTTATCCTGCCTGGTCTTGCACTTGAGAACTTTCAACCTCTGCCTCCCAAGCAGCTGTGCACAAGAGGTTTGCACAATCAGGCCAGACTACTCCAGTATTTTTAATTCTCCCTTTAAAAAATAATAGGTGTCCCGCCACTCTCTTGGATCAGTTCCCACTTCCCCTCTTCCTCTACAGACATTCCGCATGAGTGGGTCATGCTACACCTACACAGCACTAAACTATAAGCTGGACGCTACCCTTGCAGGCTATAAAACCCTTATTTAAGGCTCCATGTTCCCCTTTCTCTGCCTCGTGGTGCATGGGGTTAAAAGCCAGTACCCTTAGGTTACTGCCACCACGACCTTAAGCTGCTCTCATTGCTTTCTTATCTGCATCCACAAACCTCAGAGCTAGGTGAGATAAACTCTTTCCCCCTTAAGGTGCTTCTTAACAAATATTTGGTCAGAGTGGTGAGGAAAGTAACCAGAAGAGAAAACTGGTACGGACACTGGTTGGACACACCTGACTGGGAGGCCTCTGGAACCAGCTTGTAGAAGTGTTCCCAGAGGCTGTGGGCTAGAAGTTTGTGGTGATTTGAAAGAAAATGGTCCCCAAAGGAAGTGGCACTATTAGGAGGTGTAGCCTTGTTGGAGGCAGTGTGACACTGTGGAGGCAGGCTTTGAGGTCCCTTATATGCTCAAGCCATGCCCAGTGAGACAGATCACTTCCTGTTGCCAGCAAGATGTAGGACTCTCAGCTCCTTCTGCCTGCATGCTGCCATGTCCGACCATGATGATAGTGGACTAAACCTCAGCACTGTAAGTAAGCCACCACGATTAAATATTTTCCTTTATAGGAGGTGCCACGGTCATGGTGTCTCTTCACAGCAATAGAAACCCTAACTAGGACAAAGCCATAGAATGGTAATAGGCTATTCTGCTATAGGTTTGGAAGTCCAGAATGCTGACAGAAAGGAGAATGGTTGAAATCAGGAACTCTATTCGGAGATTATTCATGGAACACTCTGGCAAAGAATCTGATGCCTGTGTCCTGAAACGTAAGTGAAACTGGGTCTAAAAATGGATCAATTTATTCGGCAGAGGAAATCTGAAGACAGTGACATTTATGGTATGCCATAGTTACTGTTGTCCCTTACATTTACCCAGATTTACAGTGAGACACAGCAGAAAGTGGAGCACAGAGATATGAAAATATGCAGTACAGTGAGAAAAATCAGCTTTTTAAAGAACGTTAAAAGCGAGCACAGGGCAGGTGGGAACAAACCGACTATAATTATTAAAGAAGTTAGTACCACTAGGCTGGGGTATGGCATTAGCATGCCTAAGGATCTGGGTTCCATCCCTGACAACTGGGGGAGGGCATTAAGGAAAAAATTAGGACTCTGCACTTGGCAATAAGAAATGTGATTTGAGGGCAAGACACCGAGGCACAAGGAGAGCACAATCCAAGGCTCCAAATAAAACAATGCAAACTCATTTAAAAATCTTTCAAGCTCTTAGCAAAAAGAGCTTCAGGGCATCTTGCTTGAGTCAGGCTGATGAAGGAAGTATTTTCCCAGGTTCAGCCATATAAGAACAGAGGCCGCGGCAGTGATGGTCCAACTTGGCCAGGCCACATTGCAGGCAGCAGCAGAACTCAGCAATAGTCACATGGAGCTGTATCTGCGCGAATGCAAGATGCAAGAGTGAGGAGTTGTGGAACTTGCACCAAGATTCTAAACGTCCTTTGGGGTCAGGCAACCTGTGGCCTGGTAGGGTTCCCTAAACAAGGCTCCTGAATCAGCTGTGAAGACGTGAAGGCAGGCAGAAGTTGCAAGGAAGATCACAGATATTGAAGATGCCAGAGATGTAAGATGTTCACAGAGTTAAGCAAGCTCAAGAGAGAAACCATAGGTATACCGGGCAACAGAGCTTGCAGAAAGGACTTCTCAAGCTTGTGTGAATCCAGATGATGCAACCAACAGCTCCAAATGCTGGACAGAGCAATGCAGGGCTTGGTGCTTAACCCTCGTGGATTCAGGACTGTTTTGGTGGGATCTTTCTGGACTAGGCCCCTATTCCTCCACTCTGGAAATGGTTATGTTCTCTGTGCCATTGTATTGTTTTTAGATTTTACAGGAGGCTCACAGTTGTGAGTAACTGAGTCTCAGAAGAAAGTGAACCTTAAATAGTATCGATTATGAAGACTTTGGAGGCCCTTAAAAGAATGAGTGCGTTTTCTATTGCAAGATGAAGATAAATAGAGGTTGAACTGAGGATGAAAGACCCACTCAAATATGGATGATGCCATCCCATGAGCTTGGAGCCCACACTGAATAAAAATGGGGGGAAATGAGAAAGCCTGATGATCAGCCAGCACTCCTCTCTCTCTGTTTCCTGACTGTGGCTGCAGCATGACTAGCCTCCTCATGCTCACGCCTCGCCTTCCCCATCATGATGATCCGGTCCCTTCAAGCAGCAAGCCAAAGGGAAAGAATTCCTCCACTAGCCCCCCCATAAAAATCTGAACCTAAAACCATTATGCCTGATCCAACTCTGCTTGATTACTTAAATTTCACCTCACACTCTATTTGCCTATACTGACATTCCAATACCATGCCTGTGACTCCGCCAACAGAATCCTTATATCATAGTACATTTCTATGTACACGCTCCCTCCCAACTTGTGAGCTCTTCAGAGTCAAATACCACATCTTACTTACATCTGTGTCCTCACCGCTGAAACTGATTAGCAACTTAATAAATGTGGACCATGAAGTCTCTTCAAAACAAATAGTTGCCTGAAACTACATTTGCTGTTTTTTATTTTAAATCATCTTTTTAGGGAGATTATTACTTTTAATTTATTTTAATAATTCAGTGTATGTGTCCCAAATATTGGCACATTTCTCTCTCTCTCTCTCTCTCTCTCTCTCTCTCTCTCTCTCTCTCTCT
>LOJH01015680.1:0-19406 GCA_001685095.1 Ellobius talpinus | reverse complement strand
TCTCTCTCTCTCTCTCTCTCTGTGTGTGTGTGTGTGTGTATGTGTGTGTATGTAAATCTCTATTTGAGGAGATATACAGAGACAAAAAGTATTACTTTTTGACTTGTTTGTTGTTTTTCGAGACAGAGTTTCTCTGTAGCTTTGGAGCCTGTCCTGGAATTCATTTTATAGACCAGGCTGATGACTTTTAACATATGAAGAATTTACATGAAATATTTTTGGAGAAGCAAGGGTGTGATGATTTTGTGATGGTGGTGATCACACCCAGGGAATAATTGCATCATTTTCATAGAATTATAACATACTCCTTAGTATTCTGAATGAGATCTCCAAACTGCTGACATGGGAACTCTTTGACTCGGGTTTACTGTCCAATCAGTTCCTCTGTGTTTCATCTCTGCCCATTGGGCATCAGGGCACATGTCAGCCCAGGAGACAAGGGTGTGTCCTTGGACTCCTTCAGATTTAGAGTTTGGTCACCAGGGCTCTGTGACTTTTGTCCTGTTGTCTTCCCTTCAGAAAATTTCTTGTTGCTGTTGTTGTTGTTTCTTAATACTCTCAGCTTCTGAAGGACCGATTTTTCTTGTTTACTGTCATAAAACCCCATGAGAGAATAAAATGAGACCTATCGGGAAGGGAAATATTACATGTAGCGTAGTGTAAAATGAGTTTTACTTAGTGATAAATTCTTTTTCTACTTAAATTTTTTTCAATTAACATACAAGACATTAGATGTTATTAAGGCATTTTCGAACAAGTGTGTGTTCTGAGATTCTCTTTCCCCTTCACTGCCCCGACTATCCTGACACTTTTTGTAGTCTCCCCAGTGCTCTTACTTCTTTCATGACATGTGTGTCCCTTTCCATCATTCTGCCCTTCTTCACCACCTATTTTTACTCTTTTGGTTTATTTTCAATAATTTTAGGTATTACCTAAACTTATATATGTGGATATGTGTGATTGTGTATGCATATGTACATACCCATATATATGCATGTATATGAAAATATAGGCATAAATTCCATATACGTAGGTATAAGTTATCTATATAAAACATATATATATATATATTGCTTTATAGGCTAGGATTCCATGCCCAGGAGAGAACTTGCTGGTTTTGACTTCCTGAATTTGGGCCACCGTACTTAATGAGCTCCTTGATAAGAATGAATGTTAATATGATCCTTTTATTTATGCTACCTCTCTTGTCAGAATCATACTTTTTTGTTGCATTTGAGTTAGTATTTTTCTTAAAGAAAGTGTTCCTGTTGGTTCCTTTTGGATTTTGTGATCACCATTAGACGTGATATTTAAAACTCCATTGGGGGCCCCTGGAGATGACTCAGCAAGTACGGGCTCTTTCTGCCTGAGTCTGATTCCTGGGACCCACATGGCGAAAGGAGAGAACCAACTCTCAAATATTGTCCTTTGTGCTCCTCCCATATTGCTACCACACACACACACACGCATAAGCATAAGTAATTTAATAAAAAATACACAAATCTATTTATAGTACATGAACCTAATTCCACTTTAGAAGGCATTATTAAGGCTGACCTGTGAGTGTGCCATCTGATCTGAGATACCATCTGTGGCTTGCATATGGTAGATTTAGCTGGGCCTTGTCATCAGAAGCCTATGTCTCTTATGGCATATGAAAGAAGTGGTTGAAATGACATAAAAAATCTGTTATTTCCCTTTGCAAACTCCTTTCTCAGAGGGATAGGCACATTTGATTTGGTCTTCTTTAATGTCATAATCAAGGCAAAGTTAAACAAGCTAACAAAAACACCATAACTGGACCTTAGCCACCATCATGGTACCCCACATGTCATCTCCTTGAGCAAGGGACTCACTTCACAGCCAAAGAACTGCTGCCCAGGGCTCATGTTCTCGGTTTGACTAAACATGCCATCATCCTGAAACAGCTGGCTATATATAAGGTAGAATGGCCTTTTAAAGTCACAGCTAATGCTCCAATTGGTTGACAGTAGCCTGGAGGGGCATGTTTTAAATATTAATGCCCTCAAAGTGGGAGGGGGACTTAGCTTAGTCTTAACTTATTAAATATAGATCAAAACTAGGTGAAAGTTAGTAAATTGTTTGCATTTTTGATATAAAATACCCCTTCAGGTTGAGACTCTCAACTAAGGAAACAGTAAAAATGTCCACCACCCCCCTTTTCTTGCTTTTGAAAAATAATTTGTGGCCAGTTAACGTATTAGTATAGACATAACCTAATCTACTGTTGTTTTCCCCCCCTCTCAGTGTGGCCTGTTCTGATACTCACACATTAAACCAGCCTAGCCAGCTCATAACGTATGTGTGTATGGTTGTTGTTAGCTACAGTATGGTGGGGTCAGAGTAAGATGTGAGATTTCACCATTGTGGTGCAGATCACCTGTTGTGTCTTGGCTGTGACAGCGTGAAACTGTCTTTTCCCCTGCCTGATGCAGTGTCTAGGTTAGTCGTCATTTTTGCTAGTCCACACCAGCACCTTAGGTTTAGAGACAGATACGGCTGTGGCACAAATGTAGTAAATGCCCCACCAGGAACGTCTTTCTTACCAGGAGTGCTTCTTCTCTTCTGCCTCTGGTCATTGTCATGCAGCTGAAATGTCAACCTGTCAGTCTCTTTCCTTGTTTAGTGCTTTACAGCATAGGCCATTTAATTACATTAATCAGAACAATATGAATTTTGGAATTCCTTTGAGATATAAGGGAAGACCAAGAGGGGTACGGAGTGAAAAAGGGTGTAGATAGGTTCTCAGGGCTACAGCTGTCATGGCTGTCTTCATGCCAAGTGAGTTGAGTTTAATAAAAAAAATTCATGAGCATTGATGATAATGTCAGGATATCAGTTTGAAGGAACAAAATGAAAAATAGAACTATGAAATATTAGGTATTAAATATTTTAAATCACAAGTAATAAACATGCAAGAGTGTGCAATTTTTAGGCATCGATGGTTCAAACAATGATTCTTTGCATTTGATGGCTGACACCATTGTGACACCAATATACTTTATTGTCAAATTTTGGTGGTTGACTTTTTAAAGCAGTAGTTTGTAAATCCATCAGTGAAGTGTCATGAAGTGTACATTTCCTGGATTTTACATGTGCAGTTGTATGTTGCTTTCTGGTTCTCAAGTCAGAATGGCATAGGTTTCCTCTCGAATCAAACAATTTGGTGATTGTTTACTCTGTACCTTTTTTTCTCTAACTTTTTATTGATTCTTTGTGGATTTTGCATCAGGCATCCCAATCCTTCTTATCTCTCCATCCCTTTATCTTTGCCTTTGCAATCCCTGCAACATAAAATAAAAGGAAATTTAAAAGAAAAACCTCTGGTCATTAAGCGGTTCTGTGACACAGTGAGGCCCATGGTGTATCCTTTAGTCCATACATCTTCATTTGCACGTGTTCATTGGAGATCCTTGCGTTTTGGGTCTGCAGGACTGGCCCTGTTTATGTTTTCCAGCCCATCATAGGTGGGGTGAGTGTTGGGGTGGGGCAACTCACAGCCCTGGTTCTAGACCTGGGTGGTAGCTGGGTTGGCCAGCCTGCCAGCTCTCCCTCATCCTTATTGAGGGCCATCTCTCTAGCACTACACTGGCTATGTAACCCTTTGTTGTTAGCAGTTAGGGGAGAGGAGGTCTTCCTGTTCTCACACCCGGGCATGTTGGGAGCCAGCTCAGCTGTGTTGCCCCGTGAAGTGCAGGGCCCATTCTCCTGAGTGCTGTAGCAGGTGAGAGGCAGGTTCTTCTGCTCCCATAACCCGGAGCCCAGCTTTACTTCCTGCCACCGTTGGCGAGGGGCAAAGGGGAGTGGTCATCTTTCCCTCACCCATGCCACCACGTGGCAGACTGAGGGGGTGGGCCAGGTCAGCTCCAATGTGCTGCCCAGTGCTGCAGCCTGTGTGGGGCAGGCCAGCTCTTCAGCTCTCATGACCCAGGGGTCAGCTCTTTCAAGAGTTTCTAGAAAGCTTGGCCTGTCTTTATAATAATATATTTGTTAGTTTTAAGATATGTCAGTAAGTCTTTGAATAAGATAGTATTATACAAATATCAAAAGTACAGTTGGAGAAAATAAATTGTAGGTTAAGAGATTGTTTGTCAAAATAATGTGTATTGATTGACCTCTAATATGCTTTTATTCTTTTCTGTGCTGTGAAACAGTGCTATGAACCACTTTCAGATAACAGCTGATATTTCAGGTTTTATTTTAAACAATAAATGAGCCCAGTATTAACCCACTAGGTGTCCATTTTTATACATGAGAAATTTAAGACAGACATATATTTACAAAGTCAAGTAATATTTTAAAGGTAAATTCATCCCCCCCCTTCCACGACCCACATGACCTGACTTTTAAGGTTCAGATTTATAACATGTAAGACATATGAGACTCATTTGAAAGTAAACCTGAATGAGTAACCCTTCCTGCAGTGCAGCCATCTAGCGAAGGGAGGACTCCAAACTGGATGATTTCCTCTTTTCTTTCCCCAAACATCCACTAAGCACTACATTAGTGTGTGCTGTCTCCTCCCTCTCCCTGAAAAATAAATTAATTAATTACCTATTTTTTAAGATGTAAAGCAAGGCCTGGGGATTTGGTTAAGCGGGTAAAGGTGCTATCTGCAAACACCTGATGACCCAAGTTTGATCTTAGGAACATACATAAGAAGCCAGATGTGGTGGCGTATTCCCAGCATTCCTATGACGAGGTGAGGGCTAGAGACAGAATTAATCACCCAGATGCTCACAGACCAGTAGCTTGGAGTACACAGCACAACAGCAAAGACAAGAAAAAAAGGCGGCAACTTTTGTGTTCTGTCTTCACACATCATCAAATAGCAAGAACTTGAATCGTGAAGGGGGGTAGTGTATTGCCCATGATGGAAATACAGTGCAGGTTTTAATAGTATATAACATAAATAGTAAATTGTATTCTGTATTAGTTTTAACAAGTTTTTATGGTATTCATTTTTAGTTTTGATGTATGTTTAGTTCCAATAGTCCTTTGATTTTAAGATGTCAAGAAGAGTTAAGGTAAACAGAATTTTTTGATACATTTTTCCATAGAGGACACCATGAATTGCTGTTCCATCAGACTGAGTTAACTATATGCGATTGCTGTCTCTCAACATAAATTCTCCAGGTCTTATATTTTCTCAACTATTCACAGGGCTGCTTCATTGAAGGCTGAGTGTGGACCCAGGGTACTATATAGCTGTCCTTAGCAGATGGACTAAATTTCAGTCAAGGGAATTCAAGTAAAAATGGTATATATTATTTTGAGTATATGCAACTAAGCCAAATTAAAATGCCTTTCCCATCTCTCTTTCCCATTTTTGCAAATATGTTTGGAGTGGTAGGAGCTGAAGATACCATTCTAGCTGTGAGTCAGATTTCATACATCCAGTAGACTAAGAGCCACATCACCCAAATTACTGTTGATTCAAATAAATGATCTTTTTAATGCATATTTGAGCCCAGTTATATCTGGGTCTTTGTTGTAAATTCCAGAACGGGTATTTTAACTCAAATATAAAACCTCTGCTATCTCCACTACAAACTGTTACATTCCTACCTAGCAATAGCTACAGCAAGTCCCTGCTACAAACCCTACTGGTTTCCAGAGGGAAAATGCCCCATATTCCATTTCATGAACAATGAATGTCAGGGAATTTTCCATTACTTGGTAACCCCCCCATATGAACTCTATATATTTTCAAGAGCAGGTTTAAAGTCTTATGTCTTCTGAGATTTCCTGAAACCCTCAAACAGCAAGGTCTTTGCTCGGCCCCAGTTCTCATAGTGCTTTACTATGCATACCCACATTATTTAATATTTATCTTACGATATTTTGTCTCTTAACCTGGCTAGAAGTTCCTAAGGGAAAATCCATGTAAATAAACCTTTACAAAGAAAACCTCCTGAACTATCCCCATGCCCGCATCTTCATGATTTGATTTCACTTCTGTGTCAACAACGTGTTTATCTATTGGTTTGAAAACTTAGAGGTCTTGGATATGCATTCTCATCTTATTTTTTATGTAAGGGAAGATGAAGGATCGTTTCTACCCAGAAGTACAGAAAAGCCATGTCACACCTCAGTGGGGTAACTTATGATGAGTAAATAATCCTATCACATGACACCTCAATGTATATCTTATTTCACATGAGACACTTGCTTCTAATTGTCACTCTTTGTTTTGATTTTGACAGACAGCCTAATGATTGTAGTTGATAGAATCCTTATTGTGTTGTTCGTATTATCATCTTACCTGAATATGTCTTCTCACAATTTCTTATATAAAGACTTGGCATCTTGCTTGTGTGTCTCCCTGAGTCCAGTCCTAATTACCAAATGTTCATAGACTTGTAAAAGACTTTATTTTCTCTAAGTTTTTCATTGCAGTATTTGTCTTTTATGTCAAAAAATTATTAATGTGTTCCTATTTTATTTGTCGAATTGTTTTAAAGCAGTTTGGCTGCAAAGGATGATGGGCTATTTTCTGCGTATTCTTGCCAGATCCTCTGAGATCACAGATTACAGGTATTTGAGGACTGACACCTGGAAGGTAATTTACATAATGTAGGATTATCCACTTTAATCTCTCTAAAGTAATTTTTAAGATGTTCTTTTATTTCCTAGTGTTAGAGAGGTTTCTCAGTGGTTAAGAAGGCTTCCTGTTTCTCCAGAGGACCAGAGTTGGGTTCCCAACAGCCACATGAGATGACTCACAACTACCTATAACTCCTGCTTGAAGGGACCCGATCCCCTCTTCTGACCTTCACAGATACTTGCATGTGTAAGTCCTCAAACAAGGACACACATAAAATCTTTAGGAAAATATATTTTTTCTTTTGATTCAAAATTAATCATGAAAATTTTTACTTATTTGGAACACATACACACACATATATAAAACCTTATTTACTACTTTTTGGAGATTTTTTTAATGTATACTCAGAATTTTTGACAGATAATTTGATACTTCCTCTGGTACTTAATTCTTTTTATTTAGCAGCCATTGATGAATACCCAAAATATAATCGTTCAAATTTGGAAAAAAATGATATATTTTCCATGTTATTAACACATGTTCTTAGTGTGACCAATAGCAACACATATCTGGGGGCATTCTATTCTAGTCATCATTTTCAGATAGAGGGTGGTGAGCCCCCAGTGTGGAGTGTGACTATCTGTAGCCTGTATTCATAAAAATGGTGTATACATGTAGATTTTTCAATAATTTCCGAAGAATAGTCATCAGTGACTTTCCCATAAGTGAATATGGGAAAACATCCAAAATTTAGTATAGGGCCAGTCAAACATCAAGGATTTGAACACAGCAAAAATGCTAGTTGTGTATATTTTTGTACACCTGTAGTAGGAACGTGTGAAACAAACACTATGAATGACACATAAAAATGATGAAAAAAGCCTTTTCTTAATTTTCAGTTTTGAGTCATTTCCCCTGCAAGGGGTGCCATGTTGCGTACGCACATTCAGTTGTGTTCCGTGGCTCTCCATACCTACTGGGGATCAGCATGATGCCTCGCTGTGCCTTGCCACGCCCCAGGGATAGGGGAAACAGGGATTCCAGCTTCTGTGCACTGTCTCCTTCTATATCAAGGGTTCTGTGGTCTGCACAGGAAAGGGGAATGACGTCAGCAGGAAGTGACTCTGATGTTGATGGAGCTCCTCTAGTCAAGCAGTAGAATTGTGGGGAGGGTAAGGCCGAGAGACAGGGTAGCGACCTTTTCTCAAACACACAGTGAGGTCACAGACAGTGTTTCAGTTTGATTCTAAAACTTGCTTCTGTTTTTCCTAAAGACCCTCACTGGGAAGTAAATTCCTTTATAACAGAATGTGGGATGTCCCACCCTTGAGAGTAACAACTTCAGGGATTGTTGAGGAAAGGGAAAATATTTAGATTATGGAGGCACAGGGGTCAAATATAATGAAGCCATTTATAAGATTATAGATGGCCAAAATTCTCAGTCAGTTTTCCAAAGTAACACCCCTTAGAAACTAATCAGGAGTCTCATATATATATATATATATATATATATATATATATATATGAATCTCCAGTGACTAAGGGTAACCAGAGTGCCAGTTCAGAGAGAGAGGAACGGATCTGTGAGACTGGCCTATTACGGTTATATTTTAAAGACAGAGGTATAAATGACACAGGCACACTTCAGGTTATGTGACGAAGAATCGGGACCTGACCAGCAGGTTTTATGTTGGATTTAATGATAACTAGATCCACATGATGGCAAATGCTCCTTCCTAGAAAGGAGCCAATGGTAAAAACACAGTGGGAAATGCAGTCTTTGTTTGGGTAGACTTGAGCTGGTCTGGAGGGTGACTCATAGGTAAAGGTCCAGTTTGAAATGATGGAGAGAAAAACAGGAAGGGTTGGAGTAAACTAAACAAACATTTCAATTGATCAGAGGACTGGGGAAGCCATATTTGCCTGCAGGAATAAAACACAGCTTGACTTGCAAAAGTTACTAGCAGATACTCTCTCTATTGCTGAATAAAATACAATGATTTAAGGACCAGTAATCACCACAATTTTAAATACGGATCTTAAATATGGAGAGTGCTTTTTCAGAGCCAGTTTTGATTTCGTGTTGAATTACTCAGTCAACCAGTGCTAGCGAGTCTTTACCATACTACTGGCAAATAAACCATGGACCTCTGTGCAGAAAGTCACTCTGAACCAAGCAACTACTTAATACCAAGTTTTGGTTTCTATTTATTTTTAAGGTTCAATTCTGTATTCTCCCATCTATACACTGTTGGAAGAGGTAGACCAGTGACTTTGGATTTAAACGGAGTTTTAACCCTAGCAAGCAAGTCACAGAGTATTGGTCTGGAACTCACTCTGTACCCCACCCTAACCTCAAGATCAAATCCTCCTGCTCAAACTAAAAGTCAGCCTTCAGAAGTCTGCAAGTACAAGGGGATGGCACCATATCTATTCAAGTAACTTATGCTGGAAGACACAGTCTTTATTTATTATGTTTACCTGGGAGAGCCCAAATCCTACCCATCTGATTCTTTTATGAGTTGCTTGGCATTTGTTTTGGTTTCAAGTTAAAGTATAGTTGTTTTCTTTCGGGTTTTCTTGCCAGTGTGTAAGACAGAGAGTTTCTCTGAGTCTTACAGGAAGGGAAAATGAAAATAATAGTGTCTGTGCAAACCACCCTTCAATGTGCTCACATGCACAGAGGCCAGAGGAGTCAGGAATCCTGAGAGGTGTTTCCCCTCTGCCATTTCCTGCCAGTAGTTCACAGGGAGATTAGCCTTGTGAGGGCAAATCCTGGTTCAGCTTTGATGCTGAGTGTCTTTCTAAACATCCACCACAGGACTGACTTTGAAGTGCCATCTTGATCTGGATAGGACACTCCTTTAGGCTAGCCAGGGCTTCCTCCTGCCACCATTTAAACCTACCACCAAAGTGAGATAACCTCCACTGAGATAGATTCAGTCCCTGTCACATCAAGCTTTCCACTGTGCCCTGGGCTCTAGAACCTTCCAGAGTTCTTCACTATCCAGAATCTCTCCCGTCACCAACATCATTTACACTATTCCATATTTTTTTCTTGAAAAGGTCCCTTTCACTAAAATAGTTTTCTTTTAGAAATAAGTATGGTTTTACATTAGTCTCATATAAATAAGTGATCCAACTGCTTTTTAATTGGAATTATTTTATTATGAACATAGAAAAAAGACAGTGAGAAGAAAACACATTTATTAATTTGAAGTAGAATATGCTAATATGTCTTATTGCGACAGATGTTCTGCCAAATATTATCCACACTGCAGTGTGGGTTGGGGTGCAGGGAATTAAAACAGTGATGAATTAGTAGGGAAAAAACACTTAGTAGACAGTTCTACTACTACTCTACCCATGACTACCTGTCGATGTTCCTGAGGGCTAACGGTTAGCATCTACGCATGCGAGTTTCACTATGGTTCTTTTCCTGCTGTGCACGGTCAATTTGTTTTACCTTTGTTAGAGACATGGGGTCCCCCTGCTTACCCATGTCAAGAAGCCTGGCGGAGTGGAGTGAGAGTGGCCTAGCAGTGTTAGGCACAGCTGGGTGGGCTAAGCTGGGTACAGAGCCCAGTGTTCTCTCTCTGCACCCAGCCCCCCCACCTTGTGTCAGCCGTTTCCTTCTAACAGCAATGGGACCAGTTGATGGCTCGCCTGTGCCGCTTTTTAATGCTACCTGTTCCATCTTCTTTCTATTGGCTATACAATCCAACTTGTGTGTGCACACTTCACACACTCGTGAGTGCATTATTAACTCTCTCTGCTCCAGTGTCCTTTAAATAAAATAATCCCTTGAGGGTCTTCTCCTTTTGCATTTGACCTGCTTCTTACTTCACACTTGGCAGCAGGACAGAGCTCATGACCTAGGAGGCGTGATGTTTGTCCAGGCTGCAGCTGTCCCTGTTTCGCTGCTGGGAAAGGTTCCCTCACCTTCCCCTATAATTACCTTAAAATGGTCTCAGCCTTGAGAAAGTAAGGTTGTGTGCCAGACCACATAATGCTCATGCGAGTCTACCACAAATGACCATTCCCCTTTTCCTGTGGAAAATGGAGCGAAATAGAATGCTTTAGCTTCCCAAGTTTACACTTCCTTCTGCGTGGGAGATTTGGCAATGCTCTCTGGGTTTGTATCTTAAGAGCAAATTCCATTTGGCCCCACTCCTTGTTAAGCTTCTTGCTGGCCTTCCCTCTCACCTTAAAAATAGGTATGCCAAAGAGTCTTGTGTTTATCTAGCTGCTGCTTTCTCCTTGGGCATTTAGAACACATTCAGATAACATTTTAAACTGTTGTGTACAGTTGCCACAGACTGCATAAAGCCTCAATCAGTGTGTGTGTGTGTGTGTGTGTGTGTGTGTGTGTGTATCTGTGTAACAGGCCTTCAACCTCTTTAACCCCTTTGTCTCTTTAACCTTGGCTGCTTTACAAAGATAAGCAGCAATTATTATTGTGAGTTGTGGCGATATTTTGTGATCTAACAAATAAATCTTACCCGAAGATCAGAGTGCAGAACTAAGCCCCTAGTTATCCATAGAGGCCAGGCAGTGGTGGCACACACCTTTAATCCTAGTACTCAGGAGGAAGAGGCAGACAGATCTCTGTGAGTTCAAGGCTACACTGGGCTACAAGAGGTTGTTCCAACCACATGCCTTTAATTCCAGCACTAGGAATGTGGACACAGGAAGGAATATGGCTGGTTGGAGAGAGGAATATAAGGCGGGAAGAGTCATGAGCTCAAGGCATTCAGTTTGAGGATTCCTAGAGATAGGATCACCCATTCGGTCTGAGGATTGGGTAGAGGTAAGAACTAGTGGCTGGCTGCTCTGCTTTTCTGATCTTTCAGCTTTTACCCCATGTCTAACTCGGGTTTTTACTATTAAAACCAATTAGAATTCAAAATACAGTTTATTATTATTATTGTTATTATTATTATTGTTATTATTATTTTATATCCTGAAGACGCATTAAGGACTTTAAAAACCCATGTAGAATAGTGCAAGGAATTCTGACCCTCCCCATAGCCTGGTGGATTATCTTCGTTGTGGCTCACTTTGCCTGGCCACGACCCAATTTTCTAAAAGAAGGAAGAGTAACAAGGTAACAAGTTACCGTGATTGATTTCTTATCACATCTTTTCTTTAGTTGGTTCTAGTCTCTAGTCATTGAAAACGGGTTATTAATGTTCCCTGACACTTAGCGCAGGTTGGGTCCTTACCCTAATTCATGCTTTGTCTGTTCATGGTCTCTCATTTCTCGGATATCTGGGTCCCATCAGATATCTGCACCCCTTTAAACACAGATGATGTCATTCTGGCTTTCTCAAGTTCTTTGTTTTATTTTCTTTCAGGCTCTCATGTCTCCTCTTCTCATGCTGTTATAGATTCTCTCAGATCTTTGCATGCTTTTCAAGACTTGACCTACCCTTCACCTCTGATTCTTTTCTCCCCATTTCACAAAGGACAGCCCATCCTGGCTGCATGGCCCAGAGCCCCAGATCCTTGATCAAATCTCAACTTTGCCACCACCCAGTGGGGACTGTTTACAGAGCATGTGATCAGGGCTCAGTGAGTTAACGTGGTGGAAATAGCTTTTGAAGCACAGAATGTATGCTTTGTGACTACCGTCTCCCACACCACTACTGTAAGTTCTATTCCTTTCTCCTTCTTGCTGCTCTCTTTGAACTGTGAGTCTCCTCTTACCCATACTTGCAATTCATATTCTTTTTTATTATTTTAGATCAAGAAGTACACATGTACCTGTACACACACACAAATGTGCATGTACACATGTCAAGGTTTTCATGCATATATTATGAAAACCAAGTTCTTCTTGGCCTAGAACTCATACTCATACTATTGAAAAGGCTTCAATAGATTGTTGGCAAGAAATGTGCCCAAACTCAAAATGATTTAGGAAAGATTGTCAGATTAAATGAACACATGAATATAAAATTGTGTATATTCCCCTTTAAAACAGACAGCATAAGCCAGACCTCCAGTGCTTCCTCTTTGGTAAAATATTCCCCAGTGGCAGTTAGTTTCGTGAAATGTAAGTGGAGAAGTTTATCCCACTGGATTGCTTGATTGCTTCATCCCATTGAAAATGCATCTCTTAGGTCTGTGTTTTTAAAACAGCTAGCATTAAACAAGCAATATTGAAGAAGCCAACCTTATTGATACAATCATATATTGATGGGAGTCATTGATCAGCATACTTGAGAATATGAAGATCATTAAGTTAAATCATTTCCAAAGTAGTTATTAAATGCCCAAGTCCCTTTAAAAAAATCAAAATATTGCACAAGGATTCAAATATAAAGTAGAGAGCCCCTGGGTAACAGAAGACCCCTGTTCCTGTAAGCAAAGGCCACCCAGAGACAGTCTTGGAACATGCTCACACCACTGTGAGAAACTGAACTGCCTGGCTCTGCGAGGCCATTGGGCTAGTTAGCATCTTAACTAGTTGGGCTAAAAACCAGTTGCCCTTATCTCCTGCATGAGTCTGACCTATTTCATGATTCATCCCACTCTTGTCCTTCAGAAGGATTGTTCAAGTTAGCTCTAGTTATGCGGAAGGCTGAGGATGTCAGGAGGACCTGCTGCTTTGTGGTTAGGCTAGTCTAGATTCAAGTCCTGCATCTCCCCTGTTGTCAAGTAGCTTACCATCTCCACCCCATGTTTATCTGATAAGGGTTTCCTCTAAAACAAGACTGCCACTATGAGAGTATACTCCCGTAGGCATCTGTCCTGCAATCTTGCCAGTAAATGTTACATTACATCATTGGCATTGATGGTCTCATTTTCATAGTCATTTAACTACTTAATAAGACAGAAATTTTGATTGACAAACTTAAAATTGTTTATACCGAAAGCCACCTAACTATTATTTAGAAGAAGACCTGCTGAGCCCTGCTTGCTTCTCTGCTGCTGTCAGTGTCTAAGCACATCCTGACACCACTGTCCTGTCCTGAGCAGTGTGTGCGTGTGGGATAAACGATGAGGCTGGAGCCAGGAAGATCTGCCCACCACTCAGTAACTTGCTTCCTTTGTACTCAGGAGGACTGAGCCGAATCCTCACACCCTAGTAAACGAGGCTGGGAATGGTGGTATGTTTTTGTAATTACAGCCCGGAGAGGCAAAGACAAGAGAATTAGGGGGTCTCCTTGGCCTCCCCAGACTAGTATCCTGTGCAGATTTCAGGACATTGAGAGACCCATCTCAACAAAGACATGGATGACACCTGAGGAATGACATCGAAGGTTACCCTCAGAGCTCCGCACGAACATGCAAACGCACACACATGCCTCTGCACCGCATACACATGAGGATGCATTCATATGTTCACACACATATGCAAACACATGAACATTCATGGGCACTTGCACACACATATGCACAGGCATGCGCACACACATACACACTTCACTGGTACACTACCTGAATGACGGCTCTTATATAAGAAGCAAAAGTGTGCCGGGCAGTGGTGGTGCATGCCTTTAATCCCAGCACTCAGGAGATAGAGGCGAGCGGATCTTTGTGAGTTTGAAGCTAACCTGGTCTACAGAGTGAGTTCCAGGACAAGCTCTAGAAGAAGAAACAAAGGTGTTAGCAAGGCACCTGAGGAAAGAGATAGGTTTGTGGAGCTTAATGTGTTCATAGGTTATCATAAATCTAAGAATTCTGGATTTAAAAAGCCCAGCCAACTATTCTCGAGAATAATGAAATCTACTCTGTGAATGTGGTGAATGGATCTTGTTGGTCTGAGCAGTAGACATGAAACAGTATTGAAATGGCATAAGCTGTTTTTAAAAACAAAGAGTCATTATAAAATGTATTAAAGTACTGCTAGGATTTTCCAAAAGGAGGACTTACAGAATTCTCTTGAATGTGTCTCTGGGGAATGAGAAGGCAAATGAATGTCTAGTGTGATTTACCGTCCTGATTTAAAGATTGAATTTGCACATGTGCATCGCCCCTTCCATGAGTGAACTAGGTGATTTCACAGAAATATGTCTGAACCCCTAAGAACCACAAAAGGGCCATGTTCTCAGAAAGCACCTGTGACGGGAAGGGTAATGTACAGCCCCTTTAAGTAAAGGCAATATGTTTACTGATTATGGTGGGCTTATTGTGAGAATCCCAGGGTGCTTCAGATAGAATGGTTTCCTTTCGTTTTGTTGTTGTTGTTGTTTGTTTTTTTCCTCAATCTTTCATCAGCACATCCCACTGATCCTTCAATATGTTTTGAATTGTGAGCACTGTGGATGGAGTCTGTAGTTAGATTTTTCTTTGAGCCATCAGCTCACAAATAACACACGAAGACTTATTAATTATGAAATCTTGGCCTTAGCTTAGGCTTGCTTTTAATTGTCTCATAGAATTTAAATTAATTTATTTGCATTAATCTACATTCTATCACACTGCCCATCCTGCTTTCTTCATGTCTCCTTGCATCTCTCTCAGATGCCTATAGTCCTTTTCCTCCTTCCTCTTTCTGCCTGGAAGTCCTGCCTATACCTCCTGCCTAGCTATTGGCCGTTCAGCTTTTCATTACACCAATCACAGCCTTACACCTTCATGCAGTATGCAAATATCCCACAAATGGAGTCTGTTTATAACTCTTAACTCCTTCACAAGAAGAGGCTTTTCTGCAGCTGCTCCATGGTACTTTCACCGTTCAACCAGCCATCCATAAGAGCTCATAGGACGCTCTGAATGCTAGACACATGCCAAAGAGGGGGCAGCCATAGTAAACAAGAGAGACAAAAGATTTGGCTCTGTGTACCTACTGTTGACTAGATGTGATGGGTAACCTTGGGTTCCTAAAATAAATAAAAACATGTCCAGCTGAGGCTCTCTCTACTTTTCAGCTCTGTGACCAGTCATTTCATGTCCTCATCCCTGTAAATATCCTACCATGATGGGCAATATGTCTTCTTAAACTGGGCACCAAAATAAGTCTTTCCTTTGTGTTGCTTCTTGTCACGTATGTGGCCATAGCAATGAGTAAGATAACTAATAGAGTGATATTGATAGCTATGTTTAACCAGGTAATAGGAAGCAAAGCAAACACGTATTTCAGGATACCTGTAAGCGTTAACCAAGGTGCTTTTCTTTTGCCTTTTCTTTTTTCTTCACAGTGTTTAATTTTTAAGTTTCAGAGCACTGAAATGTTTCATTATTATTATTTTTTGGGGGGGTTGCTTCCAGACCTCTATACTATCACTGGGACTTCTCCTGGATATCCTGTTGTTGTCCTGCATCATGGAGATCCTGTAGTTTTGGGTCTGCAGGTTCGGCCCCTTCACCTGCTCCTATAGTTCATAAATGAGGTAGAGGCTCGGGTGGGCTGACTCTGGGCCTGGGTGGTAGCTGGGTTGGTCAGCCTGTCCAGCTTTTTCTTCAGCATGGTCACTCCCCAGGCGAGCTCTCCAACAATGCCTTGGGTAGCTCATCCAATCCAGCCTACAGCCAGGAGGAGGAGCAGTTCTTTTCTCCTCAGGTCCTCAGATCCAGGTCCCTTCCAGTCATACCACCAGGGCCAGCTCTACTGCTTGGCCCCAGCAAGATGCGGGGCCCTCGCTCCCTATTGTGGTACCGGGCAGATGAGTTGGCATATCAGCTCTCCTCCTCTCAGGCCTTCAGGCCTGGCTCTCCTGCACACCTGAAGCCAGGAGTAGCGCTGGTGTGCTGTCCAGGCAGGGTGCATGGCCAGCTCTCCTTGGTGCTGCAGCTAGTGAGAGGCAGACTAGTTCTTGCACTCCTCAGTGCCAGGTCTCTTGCATGCCACAGACATCAAGGAGTATTAATTTTTTTAAATTAGTTTCCAGCCTGGAGCTTCTTGAGGACAGGGAGGTTTTTTCTGAGAGGATCACTGGCAGATTGTAGGTGCTCCCTAAATAAGAGTCTAAATGGAGCATGTGAATTTTGAGGGTTTTCTTACATTTTAAAAAGAGTGGAAAGCTTGTATGGAAAATTTCTAGCAAGGATAGGTGAAACATGGATTACTCTGTGTTTTGAGTAAAAGCCTGGTAACAGATACATTTAAGGAAGATGTGATGTTTTTGGTTTAACACAAAAGGTTCTTAATTTTTTACTTTCAATATTTCTTCTACCATTCATTGTACCCATCCTTTTTAAGCCCTCGGCTCCTTTCCCATGACTTAAACTCTATGTAATTATGTAAGTAACTTAAGAGTGCTTATTGCTTCTGTTTTTCAGTCCTGCCCAGTGTCTTGTATCTGACTGTCGTCAGCTGGAGCAGTCACAGGGACTGTAGTGTAGAGGGTGTGAAGGCTAAAGTCAAACCTATCAGGTACTTAGTCGCTTTGGCTCTCTGCGGGTGACTTACAGAAAGAAACAGGAGGCCGTTCCTTTCACAGTTGTGTACAGTTTATGAAATCATAGAGAAAAGAATGTCCTGATCTCTAAATGACAGGTTTTGTGTGATTTGTTTTGTTGTCCACGCTCTGTAGTGGATTCAGCGGGCAACGCAGAATTGTTGTCTAAGGGCCACTCAGAATCATTGCTATGGTCTTTATTATGGTTCTTAAGGGAACAATCTTGAGGATGGTGCTGATCAGAAAAGGTTAGCAAATTTAGTAAATGCTGAATTTCACATGGAGAAGTCATCGAAATTGGAGAATTTCTGTAATTGTTGGTGATCCAAGCAACATGATCTTTGTCACTTTCTCAATTCAAATACACTGCATGGGGACAAGTCGGGGTGGGGAGGGACAGGGAGAGCAAACCTCAGCACATGACCAGAATAGGCAGAAAGATGCTGAGTCCCAGGCCAGCCCTAGATACCCAGCAAGACACTGTCTCAAAACACACACACACACACACACGTTGTATCTCTATTACCTATTAGCTGCTGTTTAACTATAATCTATCAGCCATCTATTATCTACCTACCATCCAGCTATTCATCACATACCACTAAATGTAAAGTGGGGTAAAATTTTTCTTCATATTCAACAGATTTCCCAAACTTACAAGCTTAATATTCACTCACCAACATTTCTTTAATCATGGCTTGAAATGATTTCTGAACAAGTCCTTGGCTATCATCGTGGATGGCTGTAAGGTTGCAGGCTCATCACGCAAGAGAGGCAGCACTGTAGAAGGTGCTGACTTGCTGAATCCCTAACATGTTAGCAGTTAATTCAAACACTGAAAACACATTCATGTGGCAAAATAACTATGCTGGCACTTAGTGACCCTGTCTTTACTCTTATCCTGGTTTATACTGATCTCAAAGGATATTGAACATGTAAGCATCGTTACTGTGATTGGCTCCTAGTGTCAGGATAAAAGTCAGATGGATTAATGTTCACAGCACTGGCCATGTGTTTGGGCAGGTTTGTACAGCAGGGCTCATGACTTGCTTAACCAGTGTATAGCACTCTCTGCAGTGGTAAAGGGCACAGATTCAAGGCCCTTTGAACTAGCTCTGGGCATACTTAGTCTTTATCCCATAACTTTACTGAGTGCTAAATACTGTGTTAAGTACAAGATATAGGTAAAGGAGGGTCTCTGTGACCCCCATGGCTAGCAGAGTAATGATCCACGGGAGGCAAGAAGGTAGTAGTTCAACACTACTAAGTAGCCAATGTTGGTTCAAACTCTGAAGTCTGATCCCTAGTAGTTTATTTGAAGCATATTTAAGCACAGTACAATTTGTTGAAAACTTTCCTGGTTTTAATTAACTTAATCACATTTGTACAATAAAGTTTAAAACAGGGCTACATCTAAACTCTTTGTAAAGTATATGTGACATCGTCCATAAAGATGGGTTCTATAGATTGACAAGCTTATGATAGGGTCTGGCAGAGGATCCAGTGTGGTCTTGGCCACAGAGACAAAGCAGAAGGTCACCAGGCTAGTAACCATATCAACTCCTAGACTTTCAGGTGGATAACAGGTTATGCATCCCTTTTTTTGAAGTAACACCCCTGTGTGTGTTTAACATTCCTGGTTCCCCCAGTGCATATATAAGGACCTTCCTGCCTCTTACATAGGTACAAGTGATGAGTTGCTAGATTAAGATTTAAGTCATTGGTCCAATTTCCTAAATTATGGGTAAGTGGTTACCTTACTAGGCACTAATTTGATCCTCTGTGAACAGGCAACATTGCTTGTTGGCCCTTATTTCTGATGTAATTGCTTAATTGGAATTCTTGATCCTAATTAACCACCCTTGTGGAAGAAAGATTGTCTCAATTTCCTGTTTGTATTTGTTATTGACACCCATAAAGTGTCCCTATCACTTTTTAATCTGGTGCGTATTGATCATTCAGTGGTGAACACAGAGGGAAACAGAGTCATCAAAACATGGGCCCTGAGGTTCACCATTGTTTATCAAAGTTGCAAAATCTTCATGTGTGTGTGAACAGAGGTGTCTGACACACAAGACCTCTAATGGCACAGCGTGTGTTTGGGCGGGCGGGTGTATATCCTGCTAGATATGTGGATAGGACGGCTCTCCAACACCACCTTTCCAGAAGTGTGGTAGTTTATGGTTTTCTAGATGAGATACAGTTCACAGTATCTGCACATTTTCCTGATTTAGCCTTTTGGGCCTGCTGAAGCCAGCACTTCTTCCTTGTAGCTCTTCCTCCACTTTGTTTTCCTTGTACAACGCTCTTAAAGTTTTGTAGTGATGAGGCGAGCAGGCCTGCTTTTCATCCCTTCCAGCTACCACATGGCTAGCTTTACAGCCTAAATAAAAACACAAATTGTATTCATTTAAACCCTGCCTAGCCCATTAGCGCTAGCCTCTTACTGACTAACTCTCACATCTTGCTTAACCCATTTCTATTAATGT
>LOJH01015679.1:2502-18837 GCA_001685095.1 Ellobius talpinus | reverse complement strand
TGTGTGTGTGTGTGTGTGTGTGTGTGTGTGTGTGTGTGTGAGAGAGAGAGAGATGTCACCAGAGGGAGCAGCATGTGTGATGTCGCCAGAGGGAGCAGTGCATGTGTGATGTCGCCAGAAGTGTGGATTTTGTCTATGAGGGTCATATGTGTCTTTGCATGCCTTTCTCTCTTTGCTAGTTGGTAAAATCAAGTCTTATCTTCCTTCTTGACATGGCACCTGCCTACACCAGGCTCTGGAGTAACAACATATTCTGTCCACCCTGGCACAGTCAATTCTGAATTGGTTCGGTACTCATCATTGATGAGATGGATGTGGCAGCTTTTCTTCCTTTTCATCAAGACCCCTCAACAGGGAGCCCAGACGAGCCTGTACTGTGCCTTAACAGAAGGTCTTGAGAGCCTAAGTGGCAGTCACTTCAGGTATGTACCTGTCTTTGAAAATGAGTTGTTATTGCTTAAGGGAAAAACTTGGGTTTGTCTGCTATTGTATATGCTTTTGTATAAAGTGTATTTCTCAGAGTTGGAGACATGGCTGTATTAGCACAGGCTGCAAATCCAGAGGACCTAGGTTCTGTTTTCAGCACTCAACTGTCCATAACTCTAGTTCCAGAGAATCTGAGGCCCTCTTCTGGCCACCAGGGGTACTAGGCATGGACATGGTGCACATACATACAGGCAGATAAACACTCATACATATAAAATAAAAATAATAGTAAATTTTTTTAAATTTAAGTACATTTCTTAAAATAGCTTTTGCCCTTTGATGCTAAGAGTTTTCTTTTAATAGGAGAATTGACATATTCACATTTTTGTAGTATCTGCTAGGTTTGATCTTATTTTTCTACCATCTTTTATAGTAATAATTAGATTTTCTCTCTGTTTCTGTTCTCTCTCTCTCTCTCTCGTCAATCCTGTTTTCTTCCCTTTTTGGACCTCAACTTCTGTTTTGTTTTTAATCTGTATTTCTCTATTATCTTCAAGACTGAAATAGTATCAATAGATTCCCTTCTACTTTGTTTTATTATTTTCTCAGTACTGGGGATGGAACCCAGATCCTCTTGCAATGTTAAGGCAAGTGCTCTATCATTGCTATATTCCCTGCCCTGTTATTGTTTTCTGAGTGTGTTGTATTCATGTTAGTGTTTGTGATGGTGCATGTGTGTTTATACATGTAGAAACCAGAGGACAACTTTCAGCGCCATCCACCTTTTGAAGGGGACACAGAACTACAAGATTTCTCTTTAGCTTGAGACATGCCAAGGTTGACTAAATGGCCAGTGAAACCCAAGAACACACCTGTCTCAGTCCCCCAGCCCTGGGATTACAAGCATGTATCACCACCACATTTGGCTTTTTTTTTTGTAACATGAATCCTCATGCTTGCAAGTAATGCATGCAGTTTACCAACTAAGCTAAAACCCCAGTCCTTTTTTCTAGTAGCCCTGTAGCCCCTGCCAGAGACAGATGCCACATGCCAGACAGAACTTTACCCAGTAAGCCACAGCCACGTGGCAGTACCCAGATGAATGGAGATGGGTTAGTTTCAGATGTAAGAGCTAGCCAATAAGAAGCTAGAGCTAATAAGCCAAGCAGTGATTTAAAGGGTATGGTTTCTGTGTGATTGTTTTGAGTTTGGGTGGCCGGAAACAAACTAGCAGCCTCCTACAACATCTATTTACTTATTTAATTTTTGAGACACGGGCTTGCAATATAGCCCAAATTGACCCCAAACTGAAAATCTGCCTGCCTCTGCCTCAGCTTTTATTGTAGGAAGTTTTGAACATATACACAGGTAGAATAAACAGCATATTAATCCCATATATACCCAATCTTCAGCTTCAGCTGTTAATAACCCATGGCCAAACTGCCCCATCCCCAGCATTAGCCTGCCACAATCGTGTGTCACATAGATCAAACTTGTGTTTTACCTCCACCTTCAAGATACTTTTGAAATTGCCTACATTTTAGAGAAGGGGCTGAAGATAGTATTAGATGAGTAAACAGATGACAAAAGCTGATTGTGCCTGACAAGGCCAAACTGGTGGAGGAGCCATAGAAGTTGGTTCAACAAAGAGACAGAATATGATCTGTGCTTTAGGGGAAGAAAAAGAAAAGAAAAAGCTTTTTCTTTTTTTTAATGAATGAGTAAGTAACCCAGTAAGATACAGAGTTCCTGGTTTCAAGTAATGGCAGCTAGAATGAAAAGGAAGCTTACATGGAAGAGGCCTGAGTTTTGAGTGGGTGCCTAATTGAATGTAGGAACTGGAATTGAATTTGGTGACCCAATTTCACATCTGTGGTACTGGGAGGTTGATGAGAACATGAAATGGGAAACTGACGTGGCAAAAGAGAGCAGGTGACTTAAGGGTGTTGACTTCCAAGGCCATGGGTGTAAGTCTGGCTAACAAGCCGGGAGGAAACGTACTACAGTTTTAGAGTGGAATGGCTCCACATCTGTAGGAAAGACCACAGGGCAGACTTGGGATGGTCAAAGGCTAATCTGCTGTCTGACACACCCAGTGGGAACTGTTTGGGGAGGGTGGGAACACCCAACTGTCTTCTTAGTTCCATTGTTTCCTATCCACTTTCCAAAGAGGACAAGTTGGTTAGGAAGGTGAGCTTGCTATTGCCAAGGAAGGGAGGGAGGGAGGGAGGGAGGAAGGAAGGGATAGTCAGTTGAAGTGACAGTTTCTACCTGAGACTATGTTTCTAGTATGTGATATCTGCATTCCACACAAGTAGAAACATATAGTAGATAGTTGGAAATGAAGATCTGAAGTTTAAGAACAATATAAACCATAAAAGCACTGTACACTAGATATGATACATAGCTCTGTGCATTAGAATGATTTTTTTAAGACAGGGTCGCTGTCCTAAAACTTGTTATGTAGACCATAACATATGTGGGAGCCTTTGCCTCCCACAGTGCTAGGATTACATCATTGGTCTCTCATTTATTTATTTATTTATTTATTTATTTATTTATTTATTTATTTATTTATTTAGAGGCGTGGTCTCTTGTAGCTCATGCTGGCTTCAAACTCACTATATAGCTGAGGCTGGCCCTGAACTCCAACTCCTAATCTTCCTGCCTCTGGTTCCCAAATGCTTGGATTACAGGTGTGCACATCTGGTTATTGGACTGACTCTTAAGGAATTTTTCTCATGCTGTGGATATTAATTTTACATCATTTGACCTAGCAGTGGTCACGCAGATCAGTATCTAGAAATGAGCATAGCAGTCTGTTCTGACAGAGGACTTGGCTATTTTAGTGGCTATTCCTTCTGCTTGGTTTTACTAATCTACTTTCTATCTCTAAGGATTTGCCTATACTGGATGTTCTATATAAATGGAATCATATAACTAGAATCTTTTGTGTCTTCTTTCACTTACCATGTTTTCAAGTTTCATCAATGCCAAAACATATTATTTAAGTACTTTTTAATTACAAAGACTATGTCATTATATAGACATAGCACCATATACCATGCATAAAATGAATATACTGTTCTGCTTTCTGGCTATTTAAATAATACTATAAACATTCATATAATTTGTATTATTATTTTCTTGCTTTCAGTTTAGTTTTGAGACAGGGCTGGCTGGCGCTTGTGGCAGTCACCCTCTCTCAGCTTTACGACTGCTGGGATTATAGATGTGAGCTTACAATGTCCCAGCTCTGTTTTTTTGGTTTTGTGTTTGTTTTTGAGACAGGTTTTCACTCTGTATTTTGGCTGGCCTTGAACTTGCTAAGTAACCCAGGTGGGCCTTGAACTTATGATCCTCTGCTTCTGCCTCCTGAATACTTGGATTAAAGACATACACCACCATACCTGACCCACGTAGAAACTTTCATATGGACATTCCTTATGGTTTGTAGTGGAATTTCTGAGCCATGGGGCAACTTTGAGTTTAACTGCAGAGGAACTACCAGGCTTCTCCAAAGTAGCTGTAGCATTTTGCATTCCCACTGGCAGTGTATGATGGTTTTGTTTTCCCCACAGTCATGGACAACACTTGTCTCACCTCTGAGTCTTAGCCATCCCAGTGCATATGAAATAGAAGCTTGTCCTTTTCAGTTCCCTGCTACTGTTATTGTTGAGCATTTTTGTGTGCTCTGTTCATTTGTGCATCCTTGTTGGAGAATTTCCAACTTGTCTACCTTAGGATTTGTCTTTTTTATTGTTTGATGTTCTTTATAGTCTAGATACAAGTCCTTTATCACATATATGATTTGCAAATATATTTTCATATTCTGTGAATTATCATTTCACCTTTTTTAATGGTATACATTGAAGTTCAAACACATTTAACTTAAGTGTGTGCATGTGTGTGTGTGTGTGTTTTGCTGGGATTGAACCAAGAGCTCCAATCACTGAGCCACCTCCCTAATCTAAGTGTTTAATTTTGATTTAAGTTCAATTGATCATTTTTCTTTGTCAGTTGGGCTTTTGGTGTCGTATCCAAGAACCATTGCCTTAATGAGATCACAAGGACATACTAATGTACTGTATTTTCTTCCAACCATTTTAACAGCTTTAGTATTACAATGAGAGTTAAGATCCATTCTAGTTAATTATTTGGTTGTTGTGGGGTGGTTTTTTTTGTATGTGTTTTTTTTTTGCTTGTTTTTGGAGACAGGGTTTCTCTGTAGCTTTGGAGCCTATCCTGGAACTAGCTCTTGTAGACCAGGCTGGCCTCGAACTCACAGATATCTACCTGTCTCTGCCTCCCAAGTGCTGGAATTAAAGGTGTGTGCCACCACCACCCAGCCAAGATAATTTTTTAATGTGATACAATATAAAGGCCCATGTTAGGTACTTTCCTCCTTGCTGTGAAATTGCTGACCAAAGGGAGGAAGAGTTCAAATAGATGCACAGTTCAGAGAGGTGTTACCAGGTCCTGCAGAACAACACAAATGTCTCATTACCTGTGGCCAGCCTTGCAAGTTGAAAGAACTTCTGATCATACCTATGCTGGGGAGGAAGTCTTGCTGGGTAAGGCTTTGAGCCTCCTGTAGGGATGAGGACAGAGTTGCTCACACCTGGTGTTGTGGGGAGGAGGTCAGCTGTCCTCATAGGAGTTCTTTCTAACTGCAAGCAAAGTTTAAATCTAAAGCAGAGTTTCTGAGCCACAACACTTATCCTTTCTTGTAGGAGGCTGTCCTGTGCACAGTAAGATCTTTGGCAGCCCGCCTTCCCCTACTAGATGCTGGTAGGCCCCCATCCATTGTGACAACCACAACTGTAGTCAGACATGACCAAGTTCCCTTGGGAGGGATATCACCCCTGATGAGAACCATTGCCATAGAGGACAAAGCAGAGACAAAGGACAAGGAGAATCCCAGCATTAGGATGTACTAGAGGGGATAGGGCAGTTGCTCAGTTGGGAAATACTTTAGGTTTGCCCAGAATTATTTTACTCATGTTCCCACCAGCATTTCTTGCAGGATCATTGGATAAAATGATTCTCATATAACTAGCACATCTCATGTGTGGGCCTATGTTCATTTACCAGCACCCACAGCAAAGTCAAGTGCAGTGGTACACACCTGTAATCTCAGCACTGGGAGGCAGAGATGGGAAGATCTCTGAGGCTTGCTGGCAGCCAGTCTATCTGAATTGGTGTGGTGACCTTTAGTTCAGTGAGAGACCCTGTCCTAAAAATAGTAGAGGGTAATTGAGGAAGATATTGGACGTCAATCTCTGCCTTCCATATACATGAACACACACGACATGTACATACATGCACATGAATGGTGTTTAAACACATATATGCACACACAAAATGTGCTAGATGCAGAGAATTTAAAGTGAATAAAATAGTTGTCCTTGGAGCCGGGCGGTGGTGGCCTTTATCCCAGCACTCAGGAGGCAGAGGCAGGCAGATCTCTGTGAGTTCGAGGCCAGCCTGGTCTACAGAGTGAGTTCCAGGCCTGGCTCCATAGCTACTGAGAAAGCCTGTCTTGAAAAACCAAAAAAAATAAAAAAAAGTCCTTGCCCTGCAGAGTATGTCAATGCAGAAGGCATACGAATACCTTTTTGTGGCATGACTCCATCCTTAACACAATAGTGTTGAGAATCTGAACAATCAAGATTGTATTATTGCCTTTATTACAGAGTGGGTTTGATATTATGAAAGTCACTTCCTCTCACTCTCTTTTATGCTTTTTGTTCTTCCCCTCCCTCCCCAGTTCCCCTTGTGACAGAGCTTCAAGCATGCCAGGCAGTGCTCAACCTCTGAGCTAGTTCTAGTTCCCTGTAAGCAGGGTTTTCCCACCCCTCAAGCCACTTCCAAATTACCACATAGAGACATATTAATTGTAAATGATTGACCAATAGCTCAGGCTTATCACTAACTCTTACATGTTGTTAATCCATATTCCTTAATTATGCTCTGCCACATGGCGGTACCATTATTAGCATACCACATTCATCTCCTGCTCCCTCTGTGTCTGGCTAGCGACTCCTGACTCTGCCCTTCTCCTTCCCAGCATTCTCAATTTGGCTGTCCTGCCTAACTTTATCCTGTTCAGCTATTGGCCAGTCAGCTTCATTAAACCAACCACAGCAACAAATCTTCACAGTGTATAAAAAGATTTCTCCACAGCAGTTCCCCAACCTTCTTTACTCATGTAATGATGCCTTCTGCAGCCAATGTGAATAGCTGGACCTTAGTTACTGCACACTGTCCTAGGCCTTGAAGGATAGACTTTGTGGCCTCATTTGAAGTAGATGGAGCTGTCCAGGTGTCAGGGAGGCACTGATCACATGTATAACAGACAAAGCATTCAGAGATGGTATAAGAAGAAGATAGAAATATTTTCTTAGGGAAAGACTGGAGAATAGATTGGATGTGGTGGCATATGCCTATAATCCCAGCATTTCAGGGGAGGGCAAAAGTCAAAAGGATCATGAGTTTGTAGCCAGGCTGGGCCACAGAACAAGTGTTCCAGGCCATCCAGGGCCACATAGAGAGGCCAACAAACAGAAGGATCAGAGAATGAATGGGGCAGGACTGTCCTTGTGAAGTATTGGGGGCCTGTGAACACTAGATTGTTTTTCTGTCATGTTCTTTATACTAGGCAAAAAGCAAATTCTGATCATTTTTAATTTTTTGGTTTTTTGAGACAGGATTGCTTTGTGTAGCTCTGGCTGTCCTGTAACTAGCTCTGTAGACTAGAACTCACAGAGAGCCACCTGCCTCTGCCTCCTGAGTGCTGGGAATAAAGACATGTGCCACCATCAACCAGCACAAATTCCATTCTTAACCTTCTGTTCAAATCTGTTTCCCTTCCAGTGATTGCCAGTTGGCATGGGTCTCTGGCCAAGCTCGTAATGAGACAATAGCCAGGCGGCTGTGGGATGTCAGTTGTGACCTACTGGGCCTCCCTATGGACTGGTAAGTGGTGGTTTGGACTCAAAAGAAGGTTGGAAGAGATGATGATTGTCCTTCAAAGTGGCCAAAAGCTTGAGCGCAAAGAGCAGAACTTCGAGTCTTGCCTGCTTGGCATCCATCCAGTTAAATCCCAGTGCACTGCCAGGTTCCTCTAAATATCTTGAGTTTGAATGGACTTACTTTGTTCCTGCTCCTGCCAACATTTCTAGTGGTTTCACAGACTAAGATAGAGGACCCTTATATGACCTACGCAGCTCCTGTTTTCCTTTGGAAACCTATTCCTCAGAGAATGGAAGCCCTAGAAGGATGGTGCATGGCAGTGCAGATTAGACGTAGCTCCTCCCAACCAACCAATCAACCAACCAACCAACCTCTCCTTGAAGAGCTTCACTGCAACCTCAGCTGAACCCTAGGAGTCCAGTGACCTGGCCCAACAGTAGGCTTTTGTGGCCCCAATGATGGGATACTTAGAGGAACGTCTTCAATCAATCTGGCAGTCTGAACATTTGCTCATGAAATACTTTCCCATGTCCGGACCACAGGCAAGCTTTCTTCTCTAAGAAGTTTGTGGATTTGAAGAGCAGAAATAAAAATAAAGCTAAACTGTCATTTCCTACTGTTTCTCAGCCCAGTAAGGAGGTCACGAAGCCTTATGAGAAGCTGGCTTCAGCTACTGACCCCCAGACCCATGGAGGCCCCTGTTTTGTGCCGTTGTTTCTCCTAGGCAATGAGAAAAGGAAAGCCCTTCTCCTTGTCACTGTTGATCTTTGTGTATCTTCTTGTGTGTTCATGCATTTGAGAGTGTTTCCACATAATTCACGGCAGCTACAAAGGAAAAGTCCTAAATCAGTATAGTTTAGACAATTACCAGAGTGGAGCAAACCCAGGTGGAGTCTTTGCTATTAATGAGTATGGCTGCAAAGAGAGGGAGCCGCTGCACATGAAATAATCAGTCATAGAGAAGCACAGGTACAGCAGGGAACTGTGTTAAAAAAAGAAAATCCTGGGAGGGAATACATGATAGGAAGGGATCAGCTGAGAATGTAAAACCATGCCAGGTGGTGGTGGCACACGCCTTTAATCCCAGCACTTGGGAGGCAGAGGCAGGCGGATCTCTGTGAGTTCAAAGACAGCCTGGTCTATAGAGCCTGTTCCAGGACAGCTAGGGCTGTTATACAGAGAAACCCTGTCTCAGAACAAAAGAAGAAAAAGAAAAAAAAGAAAAAAAATCTGAAACCACAACTGAAAAATAGCAATAGACACCTATAGAAAGCCACACCTATAGAAACTCTGTGTGTGTGTGTGTGTAGAAAAAGTCCAAAGCACAAAAGTGAAAAATTAACATGTCTTTATTTAGAAAATTTATTCTAAGGTCTGACACTGGTAATTACAGTTAATTTTATAATCTTTCTTTTACATTAGCTTAACAATATTAAGATGTCAATTGGGGGTGGGGAGACAGGATGGCTTAGCACTGGCTACTGTTCCAGAGGACCTACATGGCAGCTCACAACCATCTAGAGCCTCAGTTCTAGAGGATCCAACACCCTCGTCTACCTCCATGGGCATTGGGCAAATGTGGTGCACAGACAGATGTGCACCACAATCTTTAACGTCTAATATTTGTAAATTAAGAATTTTGGTGGGCTTGTTCTGACCATTAAAATATATACGTAAAAATGAGTTTATGGGGAAATTGGAAAACTTTTGATAATACAGTGAATAACTGAATTAATATTTTACTTAATTTATATTTTACTGTCAATGAAAATAAAGGTTCTTTTTAATTATGTTTTTAGTTCTAGATGATAACTGTAAGAATAAAACAAAAGTTTAATTGTAATCTAAAGAAAACACTTATTGTAGTTATGCAGCTATTCCCGCCCTAAAGGATCACATGTCCCAGAGTCATTACACTCACATGCCATTAATTTGGGTTGTGATCATCAAACTATCTATTTCCTACTTACCTATTATGCCACCTTCCAAAGGTCACTGTTTCCACAGTTCTTGGTCATAGCAGATTCTCCTTGTTTGTTTCTATGACGGAGAAATAGAAGGCTTGGGGCTAAAGAGATGGTACAGCTGTTAGGATTACATGACTCTTACATGCAAGACAGGCAGCTCCCAACTACCTGTAACTCCAGCTCCAGGGGATCCAGCCCCCTCTTCTGGGCTCCACAGGCAGTACACTTGCACTCATACATGTTTTAATTTTAATTTTATTTTCTCTGGGTAGCCCTGGCTGTCCTAGAACTCGCTCTGTAGACCAGGCTATACTTGAACTCAGTGATCCACCTGCCTCTGCCTCCCGAGTACTTGGATTAAAAGCGTGTGACACTACTTTTGGCCTATCAAAACTTTGCACCACCACTAACAACCTCAGACTTTGTCATCTCTACACTACACATATTACATTTTATTAAATTCAATGACCAATGAATTCAAGCAAGCAAAACCCACGGCCTCAAAAATAAAAATAATCCAAACATTACCCGCTCCTCTACACACCTTGGAAAATGGAATGTAGGGCTTTGCTTATGCTAGAGAATCGTACTCCTCGGTTACACCCGCAGCCCATATATATCTTTCCATGTATAAATACTGAACTCTCACGCAAACTTCTGAGAGCAGGCTCTTTGTGCAAACCATGTCAGCAGTATACATAGGAACAAATACCCATGGAAGGCCAGGAAAGACTTCATGATTGTTGATATAGTTCACTTAACGGCAGATAAGACACGGCTACAAGGGTCTGTCTTCCACACCAGATCATAAATTACCCAAGGGCACAGATAAAAATCTATTTTTTCAATATATGACTTGGTCTTTGCACAATATCTATGCTTAACCTGCTGTGAGAACCCAGGCCAGCCTAATGAACTTAGACTGGCTCAGCCCCTAGAAGCTGTGAGTGTATTTTGGTATCACACAGCCCAGTTTCCTCTTCTGAAAGCACGTGACCCTGGCCACTTAATCTCCCCAATAATAGTGTTTTTCCATCAAGGGTAGACAGGACTCTGCTCACCTATCTATCTAGGGCTAAGAGTGAACATTTAGCCGAAGTAGTGGCAGAACGAATTGCGGTGACAGCAAGGCTGATGTAGTCGCTCAGTGCTTCCCAGTCACTGCGCAACAGGACTGGCCTCCCACGCCCCCGCACAGTGCAACCCAACAGCAGAGCTCCCTCACCCAACTACAACCCCCAGCATGCACTGCAGGGCCGGTGGGCCCGGATGAGGCGGCCGAGGCGCCCGTCCCGCGGGCTTCCTCGGGCCCTTCGCCTGGAACCTCCCCAGCCCCGGCTGGCTGCCTCCATGTCGGAGAGAGGTGCTCGTCCCCGCCGCGGCGCCGCGCCCCTGGAGTAGCTGGGAGACGTCCCCGTCCCGGCTTTCCGTCAGGCTTAGGTGCCCGGCGCCCACGCGGTGACAGCAGGGGCAGGGCGTCCTGCTCAAAGGACCCCGGAAGCGCCTGGTTCCGGGCGGCCCAGGTGCGGCTGTCGCGATGATGGCTTCGGGACCGGGCAGCTGATCGCTGAGGAGGGAGTGGGCCCTGCGCCGGGAATCTCAGAGGCCGACGCTCACGTGCAGCTTGCGCCATGGCCACCTCCGCCGCCTCCTCCGAGCATTTCGAGAAGCTGCACGAGATCTTCCGCGGCCTCCTGGAAGACCTACGAGGGGTGCCTGAGCGGCTGCTGGGGACCGCGGGGACCGGTGAGGCGGGGGCGGGGCCAGACCAGGAGAACTCCCCCCGGTGCGGTCCTCCCAGATGTGGACCCCCGGCTCCCCGCTTCCCACTTGGGCACGCCCCCTGCTGCTGTCCTATCCCTGAAGCCCAGGGTCTCCGGCAGCCACTTGGCCTGACGGGGCGTGCAAAGGGGTAGACATTAGGGTGTCGTCTCCTAGAGATCCTTTCATGTCCTAGAGCCTCAAATTCTTAGTTATCTGCCTCTCCCAGGGGCATAGGAGGTTAAGTCTGCGGTCCTGTGTTTCAATAAGACGACTTTAAAAAATCGTAAGATTAGGAGGGGTTGGGGATGTAAGAATTTGGTCGTTTGGTAGGCAATGAAAAGTTTTAAATAATTCTAAACATAGAGTTTAGCTTATGGGTGAGACAGGCGGGAGGTGAGGGAAGTCACACAGCCACACTGAAGAGGAACTTGACTGTGTCCCATCAAGACTTTTGGATGTCGTAGGGGAAATCCGCAAGGAACCTAAGCAGCTGAGTAATGTGGATTTCATTTCGAAGCAAGGCTGCGGTAGCTGGCTAGAGGATGTGAGACGGGATGGATATGAGACTGTTAGGAGCTTCCGTGGCAGTTGACTAGGTAAGGACTCTGGAGAGTGAGCCCGTAAATCCAACAGGTGGTTCTGAGGCAGATTTATGAGGCTGGTGGATAAGAGTAGGAAGATTGACGGTTCCGTGTTTTCTCACGTGATCAGTTGAGTGGAGGAACTTAGATATGAGGAGCAGTTTTGTTTGAGTTGTAGATGGGACTGTCTACCTGTGAAGTGTATTCTGTACCTAGCCTGACAAAATATTTTTCTGCCATTAAAACCATTATGAAGAATTTATTAATATAGTAAGTGTAGTAAAAACCAAGAATTTGCCAGTGGCAAATACTTTTAACCCCAGCACTTGGCATGTAGAAACAGGAGAATCTGTGGGAGTTAAAGGCCAGCCTGATCTACCTAGTTACATAGAGAGTTCTAGACTAGATTTTATATACATTATGGGGAGTGGGGGCGGGTGGAGAAAGAGAGAGACTGGCTTCAGACTGGCTTAGTAGCTGTGTGACCTTGCAAGTTATTTTAACCAAACTAGTTTCCTCTAAAAATAAAACACAGCATCTAACTTCCTGGGATTTTTGTGAGGGGGTAAATGACTTAATGTATGTAAAGCCCTTAACAATACCATCTGGTATAGTGAGATATATTATTAATATCTGGGAATTTGCTCTTTTTATTTACATTTATTAGCTCTTTATACAGCTATTCTTAGGATGCTCTTTTTTGTTTGTTTGGTTTTGATTTTTGCTTTGCTTGTTTCTCCGTGTAGCCTTGGCTGACCTGGAACTCCATCTATAGACCAGGCTGGCCTTGAACTCATAAAAACCTGCCTGAGTGCTGAGATTAAAGGTGTGCACCGCTATGCCTGGTCTCAGAACACTTACTTTCTAATGTACTCAGCACTTGACACATTTATGACTTAGTATATTGTTTGTCTCTCTGTGACTAGAAAAGGAGTTTGGAAGTGTGGTCTACAAATGAGCACCGGGAACCCCACCCAGGAACTTGTTAGATGCACATGCTCAGGCTGCGCCCCAGCGAACAGATCAGTAACTGTCGTGACAGGTGTCTGTCTTAACTGCGCTCGGAAGGATTTCTGATGCTGGCTTAAGTTTGAACTATGAACTAGAAATGAAATAGCATTTTGTTCTGTTCTGTGTCTATCATAAACTCCCAAGAGTAGTGCCCAGCACATCCTTACCTGAGAGTGGCAGTGCACACTTAGGAGGCAGTTCGAGGCCAGTCTGGGGTACACAGTGAGACCCTGTCTTAAAAAAAAAAAAAGAATTACATATATATTTGTTAAATTACTGCAATAATCATTTTGGGTTGTTAAGGGTACTATGAGGTCTTAGAAGAAAATAGCTGAGTAAACAGAATAATTTTATTTTTATTTTTCACCTTTTCATTACTCTTCATATTGATATATACACCTATTAAAACAACCAAAGCAAAAGAGATGCTTATTTCCCTACAGCGTAGTCTGTATTCGCTCTTGGCCTTGAAGGCTAGCTGTCACTGTGTGTCCTAGTTTAGGAAGGTTTTGTGGCAGTGGCAGTCTTACCATGTATGATAAGCACTGATCTCTTTGTCCCACTCATCAGCCACACTGCCCTCTGCAGTCACTATTACTGCATTACACTTGCAGATGCAACAGCTGTCAGATAGCCTAAGTACATTGTTAGTCTACAGATAGAACCCGTAGGCCATAGCAGTGTCACACTAGTGTGCTAAAAGCAAATGGTCATGATGAAACTGAAGGGTTTTCACTGTCTAATGAGCCAGTATATAAGGAGAGGGACAACTTCCATAGCGCATTAACTTGAGCCTTTTCTAGCTGTTTTTCAAAGCCTGTTTCCATTTAATTCCAGAATATGGTGCTAACCCCTTTATCAAATGAAACAGTTGACCCTCCCCCTTCACTCACATCTGACAGATGAGGTATATGCATATTGCTTCCAGTGGCTCACTCTTGGTTTGGGGGCCCATCCTTCCCACTATACAATTCTGCTTTGTGGTTGATTTTAGCATAGATTCCAGCTCCCTAAAAGAGTAAGAGATTTTTTTTGTTTTTGTTTTTAGAATATTTTATTGGTTGTTAAAGGATGTATGCTCTAACGTCCTTCAGTTCTACATAGCCATATACAGAAGAATTGGATTCCAAGTCAAGAGACTCGCTTCTTAAAGCTAATGTCACCACATACATATTCCTTTGGCCTTAGGTGCCAGAGACCTACTTTGGTGGGGGTTCAGGTTCCAAAGTAATGTGTGGAGTTGGGGGGCAGGGAGATGAGGAAACAGACACAGTCTGACGCTGAATCAGGTTGGCTGCCAGTGGCCTTTAATTGAGAAAATATTAGACCTTTTATACTGTATGGTTGCACATAGGATTGAGTGGGAGTCGAGGGGCTTGTGAGCTGGGGTGTGGCTTGAGATCAGGGGCTGAGGAATCTAGCATTGATCTTGACTATAGGCACCAGTCATCTGTTATGGAAGGGCCATACGTTCCACTTGCCAGAGAGAAGAATAACTATTATCAAGCAGGAGCTTCCTAAGCTCCCAAGGGAATGGAGACCCTTATCCAAGTGCCTGACCATGGAAAAAGGACTTCTGGGGAGCAGACACCCTACTACAGTTTCTTAGTAAGCTATGTGGGCCTTTCCCCTCATAATGCTCCCAGAAGGGAAGGTCCTGATGTCTTAACTCTTTTCCCATTATACTGTACTATTCTGATTTCTCTGTATTAACTGAACTCTCACCGTTAATGGCCTCAGGCTCCAAATCTGAGTTGTAGGCATTTCTTCTTTGGGATCAGGCGCCTAGTAATTCTCTAACTTTCCCATTCTTGGTGTAATTAGGAGAGCACAATGGAATTCCTGGTTCTGCAGTGGTGGGGATTTCTTTCCAAATAATTTTTGTTTAGAGAGACTACCATTGTACACATTTTTATCCTTTACAAAATTTCCCAGTAGCGAGAATCATTAAAAATAAAAAACAAAAAGGTGCTGAAGAAGTGTGACCTGCAGTGTTGAAATACTGGAACTTTGTCAAGTAGCAGTGACCACCGTGCTGTCCATGCCACTTAGGGAACATGGCTGTCCAGGTTCTAGTTTCTGAAGTTGTAAAATGGAGTTGGTAATCTCTGAGATCCATCCTAGCTGTAATGTTGACTGGTGGGTAAGACTAAAGCATAAGAAAGCAGCTAGTGGCCACTCAGCTGAATAGACAAGCCTCTTTTGACTTTTGAATATTTGCTTTTCCAGCATCTATTTTTCACAGATGTGTTTCCATCCTAACAGGCTTTGGTGGAGGTCGAGGGGCAGACTAGCATGTCTAAATCATGGTGAAGGTGTTAGGGCTTCCAGCTTCACAAGATTGATTCCTGACTGCCTTGCTGTGAATGGCACAGCTCTCGCAGTAATGCAGCTTGACATAGAGCTTGGGAAGCACATAATTGTCAAACACACTCTCTTTGAAAATGTCCCCAATGGCAGCAGCCTTTACAGTGTTCTGAACCTCTTGATGGCATTGTCCTTGGGCACGCACCTGTCACAGTTCATACAGTGAATTGCCTGTGCATGACTGTGGTCCTTTTTGGTAATCTTGGAGCCAAGACTGGAAAGAGCTTTTCTAGCTTCTTCACCAAAAGGAATGGTTTCTTTCTTATGCCTTCTCTTTGTTTTAAATCTAGGACTCCATAAACGAGCTCAAACGTGAAGTTCTGTTTTGAAAGGTAATACGTTACCTAGAAGAATAATATATAGTTGTAGGGCACTCGTAATAGGACGCTTGGGTTTTATAAAGTCAGGCAGAATTACAGCTCCATCCAGAACAAGTGAAGATAACGACAGTGACACAACTGGTGAAAGCATATCCCCTCATCAAACTGCTACCTCTCCCCACCACTGTCACTTTCTTGAGTTATTCTAGAATTTGCCTCGAGTAAATGAATAATAAAGAATGGCACAGTTATAGAAAGATACAAGCTAGGGAAGGGATACAATACTGCTGCTGTGCTGCTGTGTACTTTCTAGTGTGGGTCACGAAGAGGGTGTGCTTGAGTTTAGAGATAGGCTTTGTCATAGTAGTAGTGACACTTGGCTTTTTTGAGGCATGTTATTACATAAGAGTGCCTTACTGCTCTGTGCAAGTGACCATTCTTGATTGCAAGTATTTTTCATTATTGGTGACTCAGAACACACCCCGCAGGAACAGTGACATGCTTTGGTGTCCATCTCAGTTATATCAGATGGTGTGCACCGTTTGCCAGCGCTAAACTTTTCCCCATTTGTATTGTTGTTTAAGTAATGGATCATTAGGTTTTGTTTATTTTGTTTGCAGTTTTTGTTTTGTGAGCAGTATGAAGACTAGTTTGCTGGGAGTGCCTTGTATATGTTAAGGGAATACCAAACAGCAGTGGGTGGGCATAGTAAATGGTGAGTTGGGAGGTGGTGGCAAGAGGATCAAAAGTTCAGGTCATGCTTGATTACTGAGGAAGTGGTGAGTTTTGAACTATATGAGACCCTGTCTCAAAAAAGAAAAAAAATGAAGCCGGGCAGTGGTGGCTCAATACTTAATCCCAGTACTCGTAAGGCAGAGGCAGGCAGATCTCTGTGAGTTGGAGGCCAGCCTGGTCTACAAGAGC
>LOJH01015678.1:13065-23295 GCA_001685095.1 Ellobius talpinus | reverse complement strand
AGAGTTGTATGAGAAAGAATCTGTGTCCTCTCTCAGTAAGAGAGTTCCCAGAGGAGCCTGAGGAGAGGCCACATGGTGATGGTGCTTCCTCTCCCAGCGCGTGGAAGCCTAGGGGAGTCTAGCCTGGCTGCTGAGCCTTTCCTTCTGCCCCAGTGCAGCATCTCCTGCTTCTGTCCAGAAGGAGGGAGCTTTCGGGTGACTCCTTCCAGGAGAAACAGATGCCCTCAGGCCGATGATTGAGACCCGTGCAGAACCAAGCCCAGAGGTGGTACAGCTTTGGGGCAATACACCAGACCAGTTAGGTACCCTCACCCACCCGGAAGTCCCAGCACTATCAGAAGCTGGGGAAGGCTGCTCACTCCTTCCAGACTGTGCATGCAGTCAGCGCACACTCAGGCCTGGGAGGACCACGGTCTCCACGGGAGGCATGCTTTGCCCTCGTGGAGCCTGTTTGCAGAAAGGGAGGAAACAGAAAGAAAGTAGCCAGTATAGAACAAACCATCCTAGGGATGAGGGGGGCCAAGCAGCTTGAGGAGCCCTTAGGGCAGGACTTGAGACTGTCCTAGTTAGTTCCCTATCGCTGTGATGAAGACTGACCAAAAACAACTTAGGGAGGAAAGGGCTCATTTATCTTACAGCTTACAGTTCACCAAGGAGGAAGTCAGGGAAACGCACTTGAGGCAGGACCCTGGGGGCTGGGAGTGAAGCAGAGGCCACAAGGGAGTGCTGCTTACTGGCTTGCTTTTCCTGGCTTGCTCACCCTGCTTTATTTTTTTTTAATTTATTTATTTTTATTTTAGTACATTGGTGTTTTGCCTGCAGGTATATCCATATGAGTGCATCAAATCCCCCTGAAACAGGAGTTGCAGACAGCTGGGAGCTGTCATGTGAGTGCTGGGAATTAAACCCGGGTCCTCTGGAAGAGCAGCTGGTGCTCTTAACTGCTGAGCCACCTCTCCAGCCCCATCACCCTGCTTTCTTACACAGCCCGGGACCACCTGCCCAGGGGTAGCACTACCCAAAATGGACTGAGTTCTCCTACATCAATCTGCCCAATCTGATAGAGACATTTTCTCAACTGAGGTTCCCTCTTCCCAGATGAGTCCCGGTGACAAAAACAAAACAAAACAAAACAAAAACCCTGACCAGAACAAAAGATAAGAGCATCATAAGAAACAGGTTCTCTGAGAGCTAATGGTTAGAGGCCCCCACGGGGAAATTTAGAGCAGAGCCAAAAGGAAGAAACAGCGGGAAATGTGAAGGGGAGGGAAGCCCCTTGAAGGAGGCTGTTGCCTTGAACACCCCCTGACACACACACAAGGAGACAATGTAACTTAGCAGGGAGCCTGGGACCATCATCCTATTGGCCTTAAGTAGGCAATGAGAGTCAGCAGAGGAAGAGCAAATGCTTCTTTCCCTGGCCTCTGCTCTGTCTGTGGGTGGATTCTCTCTCGCTGATGCTAGGGTGTGTGCAATGCTGAACTGTGCATCATCCGTCTGGTGCACAGAGTTCAGATCCATGGGAGGGCTCAGCTTGGGTCTTTGATGGAGGTGCCTGGAATAGCATCTAGCACAGGGGAGGGGGAAAGGAGGGCAATGAATATGAATGAGAATATGGGTAGCTGGTAATGGTTTGAAAGACGCATGTGTATATACCTAGAAACAGAGACAGGGCTGGGCGTGTTGGTAGGGTGCTTGTGGGGCACACAAAGCCTTGTGCTCACCCCTTAGTACCACACAAACTGAGCACAGCACACACACCTGAAATCCCAGCACTCAGGAGGTGGAGACAAGAGGACCAGGAGTTCAAGGTCATACATAGAACCATATACATATATATGCATATGGCTACATAGACAGTTTGAGGGCAACATCAACCTATGTGAGATCTTGTCTCAAAGGAAAATTTAAAAAGGAAAAACATTTTTAAAAAAGGAATAGAGACAGAGATGCCTAGCTATATAAAATTTTCATAATTTCAGTTCACCTCGTGCTATATATTTGCCTTCGGTATCTATCTCTATAATCTAAAATGAACCAAAAGTTGCTATTTTAAAAATAGTTATAAAAAAGAGATCGTTGGTTTTTTTCCCTTTCTTGCCAGTTTGGCTGAGGCCTCCCCCTAGCAACTGTCAAACAGAAATCCGCTCTCAGAACCCCATCCCAGCCCCCCGCCACTTAATTATCCACTTATCATTTGTCCATGCCCACTATGTCTCTCCCTATGTGCTCCCCCACTACTGTCTGTCCCCTCATCCTGGGGTACAAAATCCAGGACAGCGGGGACTTGCCAGCGCCACTCACTGACGGAGCCGCAAAGCCTAGCACGAGCCTAGCAGTCTGAGGTGCTCATGGAGTGAATGAATGATCCACTAGAGAACAGAGACAGGGTCTCAGGTAACCCAGCCTGGCCTCGACCTCACTATGTAGCCAGGAAGGACTTCTTATCCTTCCACGTCCACCTCCTGAGTACTGGGATCACAGGCGAGTCTCACTTCACCCAATGTATACAGTGCTGGGGATGGAGCTCAGGGTTTTGTGTACACTAGAAAAGCACTCTGCCTTACTGGGGTGCATGTCCTCAGAGCATGACCTTCAATGACCTTCCTTGTCTGTCCCCTGAGGAAGCCCATGGGACCCACATGTGGCCAGCAGCTACCATACTGCGTGAGGCAGGCATGGAACGTTCTATTGTTATAGAACGTCCTGTTGTGCCTGCCACAGGATCTAGAGATCCTGGAGTCTCAGAGACAGGTCCAGGCTGTCCAGTACTCCCAAGCAGACAGCAGAAAACCATCCTTGTTACACACGCACACACAATTTTAAAAGTATTAAAAATAATTCTTTTTAAAAAGTTACTATTCGGGCATACACCTTTAATCCCAGCACTCAGGGAGGCAGAGGCAGGTGGATCTCTGTGAATTCCAGGACAGCCAGAGATACACAAAGAAACCCTGTCTCAGGGGGGAAAAAGTTACTATTCAGAACAAGATCAGATTTTTAACAAACAGAGACCCAAAACTGGATGGGGTGACACACATCTTTAATCCCAGCACTCAGGAGGCTGGTAGAGCTCTGAGCTCAAGGCTAGCCTGGTCTACATTGTAAGTTCCAGGATAGCCAGGGCTATGTAGAGAGACTCTGTCTCAAAAAAAAAAAGTTAAGAAACCACAGGCATGAAAGACCATTAGAAGAAGAAATAAGAGCTGCAGAGACAGAGTCTAGGGGGTGTTTTTATTTATAGTACCACTAAGTAGGAAGAGGAGTCAGAAATCCTCCTACACAGGACTTGATATTTGCGATGAAAAATGTAAATCCCTTCCCTGCTGAAGCTCTCGTGGTATTTTCCAGAAGTGCTGAGTGGCAGGGTTCCCACTGAACAGGAATTGTTCATGTCCCCGGGAATCTGAGGGAAATAGCTGGACCCTTATGGAGATGCTGTCTGTGCCACCCTGTGTCCAGGAGCAGTCCTTCAGTGACCTGGGAGCCAAGTGCAAAGGGTCTCGACACGAGGAAGTCATCCAGCGGCAGAGAAAGGCCTTGTCGGAACTCCGGATACGAATCAAAGAACTGGAGAAGGCCAACTCCTCCAGTAAGTTCTCTGCTCCTTAGTCCCAGCTTGGGGGCCCCAGAGCCTGGATTACACTAACAGTGATGGGCCAGGCCCCGCCTCAGAGTCAAGTGCAGGCCCTGATGTTAAATAAATAGGACACAAAAAGCTCACTGTCCTCCTCCTCATTTCGCTGTGGCCTGGTGGGAACTTTGTCATAGTCTAAAGCTACCTGAAGATGAGCCCCGGGGTGCCTCTTAAGAGTGCCTCATTCAGAAAGGCTGGCATTGACTCAGAATGGGCAGCTGGTGGCCAAGCAAGGCACTGAGCACCGGGTGTCCCAGTACAAATCCCATCCTCATCTCTGCACCTGAAAGGCCTTAGGGGACGTTCACCTCTGCAGTGACAGCTTTGTGACCAAAGCCTCATACTCAGTGTGTGGCCTTGGGCAAATCATTTAATTTCTGTAGGCCTTGGTTTCCTCATCTGCCAGAGAGGTCGTGAGGATTAAAAACGGTCCTGTGGTAAGTTGTCCCGTAAGCCATAGCTACAGCGATGATGTAAAATGATACCTTCCTGAGTCTAAATTATTTCTCTTGTAGATCATAAGGACCACGCGAATGAATCGTTCCTAGAACTAAAGACTCTGAGAATGGAAAAAAATGTACAGAAAATGCTATTAGACGCAAAGCCTGACTTGACAGCTCTCTCAAGAATAGAGATCCGATCGGTAACCAAAAATCGTTTATCTCTGCAGTGACTGACATGAGAAGGGTGGGCATTAGGGCTGATGTGAGCTGAGCTGCAAGCCAATGTGTTGGAGGTTCAGGGCCAGGGCCTCCCTGATAAGCAGGTTCTGTCTACATACACCTGCCAGTGAGTCATTGGATACTGGCACAGACAGTGGCCTCCATCTGCACGGTACAGTCTGTCATTGCTTTGACTCTGAGCCACACTGATCAGTGAAGCACAAAGGGCTCCTCCTTTTCCCATGAGATGTGACATCCTGCAGAAAATGGCCAACAGGCTGATTCATGAGACTGTGCCGTGAATTTGTCAAAGTCTGCAGTTCCCTGTAACCCGAAGACATGAACACATACAAGCATAAGGACACTGGGATGGGAGAGCCAGAGGGTCCTGTGATGGAGTCCAGCCTGAATGCTGTGTGTCCCCCAGCAAGGCTTTGGCAAAACCCTGAAAGGAGGGCCAGGTGCGGACACACACACCTATCATCCCAGGACTCGGGAGTATAGGCAGGAATATCAGGGGCACAGGTCGTACTTGACAACATGCTAAATTTTAGGTCTACCAAGGCTACTTATGACCATCTCAACAACAACAAAAATCAAGGTAACTCTATGGATGCTTTGGCCAGAGCCTGACTCAGAATTTATACTAAGTAATAGGTAGCTGTTATTCCTAAATAATACTATCTAAGGAAGGAGTGGGACCTTAGATAACAAGATTCTCGGGAGTGATTGTGACATTAAAAGTGACCTTACAACCTAAAGGATGTTAGACTAAGTAGTTGATGGACACATGACAATGGACAGCTCAGGTCAGTGTCAATCGCAGGACCCACCAACGACATACTGGCTGACACACTGAGAATAAACCATGTGGAAGCTTCTAAAATGAACACCAGAGTTATCCTATCTGAACCAATATCCTGTCTAATTATCTTTCTGGGCATTTACCAGCATTGGATATGAATGTATTTGAAGTGAGCTAGTTTTCTTAATAAAAAAATCTCACACCCCGTCTCCAGGGTTGGGTGTGGAGGGACAGCTTCCAGATGGCAGGTCAGCTAGATCTCATGGCCTGACTCTGCTTCCCAGACAGGCCAGTCCCCTTGTGGATGACCCCCCCCCCACTGTCAGTACACAGCAGGGGACCTCCCAACTCTGTTTTTCAAAGCCCTGATCCTCCAAGGTTGGAAGCAATTCGAATTCTAAGAGGAGCAGGAATAAAGAAAAGCCCGCATGGATGGAGCGCTTGCTGTGTGCTGAGCTTGAGCTGAGCCCTCCCGTGAATCCTCGCAGCAGCTGAGCTGTCACATTTCCACTGTCCCTATTTTGCAGATTAAGAATTAGGGTTTCAGAAGCCAAGTGCCTCATCCAAGGTCACAGAGATACAGAAGGATGGAGCCTGTACTCTGTCCCTGGCTGTCTTGCTCTGGCGCTCTGTCAGTCCGTAGAGAAGGATGAAAAGGGGGCGGGTCCCAGAGAGGGGTGGAGAGGACTCTGCTCAGTTTACTGTCTTCTTCAAAGCCGTGAGGGCTGGGGAGATGGCTCAATAGGTGAGAGCATTTGCTCTTCAAACATGAGGATCTGAGTTCAAATCCCCACTGCCCATGGAAAAAGTAGGGTGTGGCCACACACCCACCTCTAACTCCAGCATTATGGGAGATGGAGACAGGGGGATCACTGGGGCTTGCCAGACTAGTTCAGTGAGAGACCCTGTCTCAAGGGAATAAGGCAAAGAGTAACAGAACAGGACACCCAACCTCCTCTGGCCTCCACACACACACATGGGTTATACACACCTGTACACACATATATCATTCATGTGTTCACACATACACACACCATATGCTTGTGCACAACACACATATCACATGTATGTGTACAACACACGCAATCTTTTCTTATTTCAATATATCACCATGTCTCATCTTACCAATTGTCAAGCCACAGTTACCACTGTCAAGCCTTTCTGGTTTTATGGTCAGGGTTTTTGGGGTGCTATTTTGATCTCCAGGGGTCACTTGGCAGCACCTGCAGATGCTGAGGACGAGTCAAGATGCCCGTGTTGTGCCTACTGAATGCTAGGGTCCACTTGGGTCCTGACGAGGTGTGTGTGTCACAGTTGCTCAAGGCTCTCTACATTCTCTGCTTGGCCTGGTTTCTGTCCCATGCTTCCAGTTGGAGCTTCCAGGAGCCAGCTGGCTGATGCAGGGTATAGCAAGAGCACAGCTGGATGTCCCAGCCTACATCAGCTCAGGAAATGGTCCAAGGGAGCCTCACCCACCCAGAGAACACTGGGGCCACACATCCTGAAGGACTCGTTTCTGTCGTGTGAAAATGAGGTTCCTCTAACAAAAGGAGAACACAATGTTCCTGTGTAGCCGTCATTCATTCCTCAGGCACATCTTGTGCCACTGCCATGCTAGGCACAGGAGTGGGGTACACACAGACAGAAGCATGGTCCCCATTCTATGGAGCTTAGTCACTTAGGCCAGGGATTTTCAACATTGACACAATATTTGGGGTCAAGGGCTGGGGTACCTTAATTGATAAAGTAATTGCCACACAAATATGGTGACTTGAGTCTGATCCCCAGAACCCACATTAAAAAGGGGGAGCACGGTGGTGCACACCTTTAATCCCAGCACTTGCGAGGCAGAGGCAGGTGGACCTCTGTGAGTTCGAGGCCAGGCTGGTCTACAGAGTGAGTCCAGACTAGCCAGAGAGGTACACAGTGAAACCCTGTCAAGAAAAGAAAAGAAAAGAGCTAAGCACTGTAGTGTGCTCTTGAAATCCCAGTGCTGGGGAAGCGAAGACCAAAGGATTTCTGGGGATCAGCAAGCCTCAGGACCTGGTGAGAGACACTGTATCAAAGAACAAAATGGAGGACGGACAGCTCCTGAGAAATGGCACCTGAGGTTGGCCACTGGCCTCTGTCTCCACACACACACCATATCTAGGGTCAGATAACTCCAGGCCAGTTTGACTGGGGACTGTCTGGTTCAGTGACAACCTCATGATCCTCCCATTGGATGCCAGTAGCACTTGCCCTCTTCAGATGAGCCCAGACATCACTAACAACCCCGGGAAATTGAGGTGCAAACTTAACCCAGCTGAGAGACACTGTTCCAGAGTGGGGTGCAAACTTAATCTTTCTGAGAGATGCTGTTCTAGAGGGAAGACATCGGAGGAGGAACTGACAGACATATAACAAAGCCAGTGACCAATAATTCCATCTAGATGGTCAGGAATAGAGATAAGAAACCTGTGGGACCCCTCTTCCACAGTCACACAGGGTCCTATATTCCCCATGGCTGACACCGACAGACCGCCAAGGGCGTGTTCGTTTCTCTTTTATTTCAGCCTCAGAATGGCCTTTTCAGCTCGACCTCCAACTTGGCCATCGAGAAGACCATGAAAACAGATGCTGCAGAAGCCTTAGAACTCAGTGAGAAGCTGGTGTGTGCATGCGCCGTCCCTTCCCTTCCCCTTCCTTTCTGCCCAGCACTGGTCCCCACATGTTATCACCATTAACCACAGGGCCGTTTACTAAGTATCAACCTCTGAGTCTTATTGAGCCATTCTAATAACTCAGCCAGACCCGGCTGCTACCCAGCATGGGTCAGGAATCAACACATAGCCCAGTTCCTTGAAAGCTCCATCATTAGTATGAGTGTTAAAGTCTGTTGTCAATCTCCACCCGTTCCGGAAAGGACTTACTGTGCATGGCTGTGGGGGAAATGAAAGACTTGACTGTGGTCACTTCCAACATACTGGTTTGTTTCCTCCGGCTCCAAAGAATGCGCTAGAGTCAACACCAGCCTCCCAATGGCCTCCAGGCAGCCCCTAGTGCTGCCCTCACCAGCACCCCATCTCCTTGCAGTACATGGACATGAGCAAGACGCTCGGCAGCCTGATGAACATCAAGGATATGTCCGGCCATGTGAACTTGAAACACCTCTCACCCAAAGAGCGTGAGAGGATCAACCACCTCCGGCAGAAGGATCTGGACCTGGTGTTTGATAAGATCACTCAGCTCAAGAACCGGCTTCAGAGGAAAGAGGAACTCCTGCGAGGATGTGAGCAGGAACTGGAACAGCTCAGGTACCGCCACTGCGTGTGGTCCCTACCTCAGCATGGACAGCAAGGCGCTGCCTGGGCTGGGACAAGTCAGAGGCCGGGATGCAGATTAAGGAAAAACAACAGTTGGGGGACATGACCTCCTGGAGCGTTAAGCCCTGGGTTCCATCCCCAGCAGTGCATAAAACTTGGCACAGAGTCTGTTCACGTCTATAATCCCAGCACTCAGGAGGTAGAGGCAGGAGGATCAGGAGTTCAAGGCCATCTTCTGCTACACAGAAAGTTCAAAGCAAACCTGGGTAACATACGACCCTGTCTTAAGATAACAAAAGAACCACTATAGGCAAAAGCACTTGTTCCACAATGGTAAGGAACTGAGTTTGACTCCCCAGGATCCATGTACGAACAGTAGCAGGGGTGTCTATAGTTCTAGTGTTCCTGTGGGAAGATGGGAGGAGGAAATGGGGTTCATTGTTCTGGCATACAAAACAGAAAAGCAGCACAGAGATCCTGCCTCCAACAAGACAAGGGCCCATACCTGAGCTTATCCTCCGGCTTCCACACATGCGTGCCCACATTCACACACACATGAACCTTGATTTCACACAGACTTGCAGGTCCCCACCCGCACCCTAGAGCACTGGAAAGGCCGGCCCTCTTGAGCCATTCAATGCTGTCCACGTCCAGTGTGCTCTGCACTCTCGTCCCCAAGTCTTGGGGTCACGGTCTCAGAAGTCAGCTCCATATGGAAGGATCTAGAGAGGCTGAGGCCGTGATGGCGAGTGGGGACGCTGAGGGGAAACGGCACTCTGTCTCTCCATGCACCCAGGCAGAGCAAAGGGTCCATCCAGATGTACCAGGCGCAGGTGGCAAAGCTGGAGGATAACATCTACAAAGAAGCTGAGGAGAAGGCGCTGCTGAAGGAGGCGCTGGAGCGCACAGAGCAGCAGCTGTACCAGGAAAGGAGGCTCAACGGGGCCTTCAGGCAGCAGAAGGTGAGCCATTTGGCCCCTTAGAAAGGACAGCTGGGAGTGGGGGCTCATGCCTAAGGATCTCTGTGAGTTCAAGGCCAGCCTGGTCTACAGAGTGAGTTCCAGGACAGCCAGGGCTACACAGAAAACTCTGCCTCAAAAAGAAAAAAGGAAATGCTATAACAATCCCAGGAAGACCCCCACAGTGCAGAAGGTGGCAGAATGGCTTTTCAAGCCAACAAACCTAGTTGGGCTCAGCACTCCGCTCTCCACCACCTGCTTTGATATGTTAAGCAGGTTCTTAACCTCGCTAGTCCCCAGTGTCTGTTGGTGTTGTTTTTAACTGCATCTGTTTATTTCATTGTCTGTGCATGGGTCTGCATGTGCTACAGTACACACGTGGGTGTCAGAGGACAATTTTCAGGAGCCAGTTCTTTCCCTCTACCGTGTGGGTCCTGGGGATCAAACTCAGGTTGTCAGGCTTGGCAGTGGACACCTTCACCCTCTGAGCCACCTCGGCAGCTCCCTCAGCTCTTGCTAGGACAGAACAGACCTCAGACTCGAATCAGACTGACAAGGAAATTAACCACAGCCACCATCTCTTCATGACCCTCTGTAGGCCAGGCCCAGGCCTCCATCTGCACTTTACAGACGTGGCCGTATACTAGCGTCAACAAAGGGCCTTCCCAGTGAGGGCCATGGCCCTGATTTTTCTTTTCCAGATGAAGAAATGGTGCCTCGGTTGGTTGAGAGACCAGGGCTGGGGATGGGACGTAGCTCGGTTGGTTGAGTGCTTGGCCGAGCATTCATTCACAAAGCCCTGGGTCATATCCCCCAACACACACACACACACACACACACACACACACACACACACACACAC
>LOJH01015677.1:0-23295 GCA_001685095.1 Ellobius talpinus | reverse complement strand
TTATTAACCAATGAAAGTAACACATAGACAGATGACCCTCCTCCATCAGTGCTCACACACACACACACACACACACACACACATCAATAATTAAGTGGTCATGACTTTGAGAGGGAGTAGAGACATGAAAGGAGGGGTAAGAGAAGAGGGTGAAAAAAAAAGTAAAACTGCTACTTATGAAAGGAATTCTAGGAAATTAAATTTTATAAATGCTATAAATGTTACTTGATAGGAAAAAATTTGAGAAGCATTATTCTATAAAAAAGAGCCTATATTCCACATTTAACAATAAAATCATATTAACTTTTATCTTAAAAATATGACAGAAAAGAAAAAAAAACCTTAATTTGTACAGTCAACAGAAAGGCTATAAGGCCAGTCCTTTATTTAATATAATTTATTTAATATAATAATAATTCTTATATAATATAAAAATTAAATCCTTTATATACTTTTTATACCAAGTCATTTATTTTGATAATCACTGTCACCTTCAGTTAGAATTTGTGACAAGGAGGTTTATTCTATTCAGTGATGTTTAATGATTTTTTTCACAGTCATGACCCTATATTATTTCCTGAGAATCAGACAGACCATACAACAAACAAAGTAGAGGCTTTCTAATTGGATATTTTGGAGAAAAACATCATGATCATTTGACATGGTGATCAAAGAGTATTCAGCAACAACTCCAGGGGAAGTTTCTAGACTGTGTCCAGCAGCTAATCAATGAAAAATACTTTATTATTTCTTAGTTTAGTTTTAAGTGGCTGTGTTCTTTATCACCTTTTGAAAGTCTATATTTTCTTGAAGTTTTTTCATTTTAAGAAAGCATTCACTGTATCTATTATTTTATATCTTCATCTAATAGGACCTAAAATGCTCTACCTCTGACAAATATCATATATATACATTTATAGTAATTCCATTGTAATGTATTTAAACATACTAAGATTTTAATTATATTCATTTAATACAGTTTTTATTCTATATTATTCAGATAAAAACCAAAGGTTTTAATTTACGGACCACCCAACCATTTTACACACAATGTAAAATAAATGAGGTGAAATTTCTGAGGATGCAATTCAGACTTAACATCCTTGCCTTGCATCTAGGCTACAATTCATTCAAATAAGCAGAAATTGCTTAAGCAATATCCCCAGCCTCGATAAAATGTCATCGATGTGATTTAAATGTGAGATTAGCTAATGTAAGTAGCAATTAGAATTAGATTTAGCTTGTACATTTCGAGTCGTGACGCAGAACCCCTCTGGGGACTGTCATTGCATCCAAAAGAAGTATGAGAAAGGAAGTGGAGGGCTCTCCTGAATTTTTCCTGAGCTACAATACCTCACGATGTCCTCAGGGAGATAAAGAATATATGAGCAATGTGGAAGCAAAGGATATAAAGGACTTAATTATTTTCAGGTTGCTGCTTTTTTTCTAAACAGGAGTAACTATAAGATGTCCATGTTACAATAGAAGGGTTCTTATTGTTCTTAGTGAAAAATGGCAATGCACGTAGTTAATGACTGTAATAATGATGTTATGGCCTCACTCAAAAGTCCTCATTTTGAAGAGTTCACTGTTGTTTGACTCCCATCTAGCCTCTGATTTTTATTTGTCCACTTTCTTAAAGAATGGTGGCACTAGTGACCACCGAGGACCAGTGCTCCTGCCCACACTTGGTGGTCATTAACCATCAGACTTCAGCATTTAGCTTTAAAAATGGATTCCCACATGCAAAATTTGCTTAGATCTCACCCATGCTTATCTTTACTCGTAGCGCTGATGAATGAACACCAATACATACATGATGGAGGCTCAGGTTCACAGAAGTTGGTGTCTTAAAGGCCTGTGGAGACCGTCTGCTTCAGAACTCTCATTTTTACCACTGAGGAGAGAGGACCAGGGAGATGAAGGTGTGCTGGAGAGCTCAGGCCTCCATTTCCAGACAGGGAATCAGGACAGTCCTTGGCATTTCCCATCACACTTTGCTGCTTCTGACCTCCCATGAGCTTGTCTTTCCCATGGATTTACAGTCATTGCACACTAAATCACACTCAACAAGTAGTACCCTGCAGGCAATCTCATATAACAGCTTATTATAGGGCAGCAGAAAAAAATGGTCCACTAACCTCTCAGATGTTGCTCTCAACAAATTTTATTAAAAGCAAATATAATGCAGCTGAAATAAACGTTCAGCAATCCTTTTTTTTCCAATCAAGATTTGTGACTCATTGAGCTGAAGTCTTGGTTGTATTTTAGTGCCAGTTGGAAACATTTCCCAAACTGGAGATAAGACAAAAGCAAAAACAAAATAAAAACAAACCAAAAAACTTTAAAAGGCAATTTTATGGAGTTGCAATCCTCATACATTTATTTATGTTCAATGTGTACATTCACTGTTTAGTATACTCGTAGCACTGTGCAAACACCATGACAATCTAATTCTAGAACATGTATTACCCTGAAAGAGACCCTGTAACCATTAGAAGCACAGTCTATTCCTACCCAATCCCTTCTTCTTTGTCCTCAGCCTTAGGCAGCCTCTTGTTGACTTTCTGTTGACCTGCATGCTCTTGACATGTCATGTAAGTGAATGCCTGCAATATGTGGTCTTTGGTGATGGTTCTGGTTTCTTTCACTCAGCATGATGTTTTCAAGGTTCAGATGACCATCTCATTGTGTGCATACAACCACATTTTATGTATCTGTTCATCACTCGAGTGCGTTGCACTTTTCGGCTATGAACAATGCAGCTGTAAACATTCACGAGTTAACTTTTGAGGGGGTTGTATTTTCACACTTCTCATGTGTGTGCGTGTTACCTGAAGCAGGATTTCAGAGTGAGAGGGTAGATCTATGGTTAACGGTTTGAGCAACTCTCAAACTGTTTTGCAATCGCATCAGCCACCTATGAAGGTTCCCACTTAGCGATGGCCTCACAAAAGGCACACCTTATATTATAATGCTAATTTCTTGGCAAAAATTCAGTGGACCTTTCTCTACTAATCAGCTGCTTTGCAAGAAGCCTTGTGAGGTGGCATAACTTGTTAATATGTGATACACTTGTGAGACAAATTTGAGCTTTCTAAGGAGGGTTGGTTCTTGAGGGATCCTGCATCAGTTGGTATCCAGTGAGGGGACGGGATCACACCAGTAACTTTTGACAGGGAAGATTTAACACAAGGAGTAAAAAGTGATAAAATACAGCTGACTGCAAGGGAGCAAAACTGAGCACTGCGAAGCATAGCAAAGTACTTCTACATCCGCCGGGCACAAAGTTGGTATTGAGGACAATACTTGCAGTGGCTTCCAGGGCTTTGACCAAACCCCAGAAGCGGGGTCTTCTGTGATTTCACACTGTTGTGGTTTCTATTGCCGGGCTCTCTGGGTTACAGCTTTCTGCAACTTTATTGTGGTTGAACCAAGAAAGAGGGCAGACTTAGGTTTCCAAAGAAGTGGAGATTTATGGCTAGTTTTTTTTTTTGTCAACTTGACACAAGTTAGAGTTATGTGGAAAAAGGCCTTCAATTGAGGAACTGCCTCCATCAGATTAGCGCAAGGCAAGTCTGTAGGGGCATTTTCTCCCTCCCTCCCCTCCCCCTCCCAATCACATCCACAGTCAAAAGCAAAGAGAAACATAGATACCCACACTGCCTGCATGCGTGCTCTCAGCTAGCTTTCTTCGCTCCTGAGAAATGGTACTGGCCACATTCAGTATGGACCTTCCATCCCACCTCAGTCAAGTCAGTCATCCATAGGTAGGCTCAGCAGCTAATCAGATCTAGGCAGTCCCTCAACTGTCTTCTCAGGTGGTTCTATATCGCAGCAAACTGACATTTAAAACTACTACAAGCACAGGGCATTTTCTTGGTTAATGATTGATGTGGGAATACCCCAGACTAATGGGGGTGGTGCCACCCCAAAACATGGTCCTGGATGGTATAAGAGAGATGGCTGAGCAAGCCATGGGGAACCGACTCATAAGTAGCATTCTTCTCTGGCTTCTGCTTCAGTCCCTGCTTCCAGCTTACTGCCCTGAATTCCTTCAGTGATAGGCTGTGATGATAGGAATGGCCCCCATTCCTATTCTGAATGCTTGGCATATAGGGAGGGCATTATTAGGAGCTGTGGCGTTGTTGGAGGAAGTGTGTCACTATGGAGATGGTCTTTGAGGTTCATATATGCTTCAGGCATGCCCAGTGAGACAGTTCCTGTTGCCTGTGGATCAAGACGTAGAACTCTTTTCCTTTTTAAAATATATGTGTGCTCTGTCTGCATGTGCACCTGCACACCAGAAGAGGGCACCAGATCTCACTGTAGATGGTTGTGAGCCACCATGTGGTTGCTGGGAATTGAACTCAGGACCTCTGGAAGAGCAGATAATGCTCTTAACCACTGAGCCATCTCTCTAGCCCTAAGATGTAGAACTCTTAACTCCCTCTCCACACCATGTCTGTCTGCATGCTGCCTTGCTTCTTGCCGTGATGATAATAGACCAAACCTCTGAAACTGTAAGCCAGCCCCAATGAAATATTTTCCTTTGTAAGACTTGCTGTGGTCATGATGTCTCTTCACAGCAACAAAACCTGAACTACGACATAGTTCTGAAATTGGAAGCTGAAATAAACCCTTTCCTCCCCAAGTTTCTTTTGGTCATGGTGTTCTATCACAGCAATAGAAACTCTAAGACATCTATGAAAGTTTTCTTAAAATTAATTTTATGTATATGTATGTATGTGTGTTTGTGTGTGACCCTCTCTGTGGGTATGTGCTCTGTGTGAGAATGGCCATAAGACCAGAGCAGGGCATTGGATCCCCTGGAGCTTGAGTTACAGAGAGGGACAGAGTTATAGCTGTGTGAGCTACTTGATACAGGTACTGGAAACAGAACTCTGGTCCTCTACAAGAGCAGTAAATGTTTCTTACTACTGGACTTTCTCTGGGCCCTCTATGAAAAATTTCATGATTTAGAAGACTTGTGCCTTTCATAGAACAAGTTAATGTTTGGAATGTTAAGAATTTCTTTGGGTTGAGTTCCATAGATATTTGTTATTAAGAAACTGTGAAAAATGAGTATGTAGGATAAAGAGCTTCTCCTAATAAATGATCAATAAATGGTATGTGTAGGTGTTCTTGAGGCATATAATTGGGCATGTAGGTGTGTAGATCATATATAATTCTTCTCCACCATTTCTGCCTTTCTAAGCTTTTGTAGGCTATGATTGATTATTCACTCATCCATCACATAAATGGTAAGATTCTCTGGAAGATGAATAAGAGATCACATTAATACCTAATTGATAGAGCTGTCCAACCTAATGTCCTATCCAATTTTTTCTGGTCTTGCTCTAACATTGCTTTAATATACTCAGAGACTAGTTCCATCAACATTGCTCAACTTTCTGTCAACATTTATAGTGAATCATGAGATTCATTTGATCAATTTTTTTAACCTGTGCATATCATATACCTGATTCTTTGGAATATGTTGAGATTTTTTTTAACCCAGTATTGTGGCTCAGTAGCTACAAAAGGTTGTTAAAATAGTGGCAGGTTTGAAGGAGAACATGTGACTACCCTTTTTAAGCTCCCAACTCCCCTGTGTGATATCTCAGGCAGGTTCTTGTTTGCTTCACTTTGTTTTTGCAAAATTACTTCTTTTCTCCTTGGGCAAATGGAGAGAAAGCCCTCTCCTTTTGGTAAGACAGACTCAGTTACTTGTGGGCACAGGATTGTGGGGTTTACTTAAATACGAGCAGGCATTCTCCTTCAACATATCAGGGCTCCATTCTTTCCAAATAAGTGACTGTATTTTGATACAGAGACTTTGGAGATAAGTAAGTGAAATGAAAAATTGACTACTCTATACTACTAAATTTTATCTTTGATTTTCTTTTTGGCAAAATAAGTACCTTGGCTAAAAACAATGAGAAAAATCATTCTAGAATTACTTGGAATGTGGCTAGAGCACAGTTAAGAACACAAGCTTGTCTATTTATTTTTGTCAAAGGCACTCAGTGAAATCCATCTGCCCCATCTTCCTTATGAACACCATTAACAGCCTTGATAGACAAGCATCATGGCCACTGACCTCCCATTTCCAAACATAAATTAAAACATAAATTTATGGAACTTAAGCACATGTGGCATTGTAATTGTGATGCTGGTGCATATCATGGTTACTAGTATCCTGTGATGGTTAGGTTTCTGTGAGAAGTAAGGTTACAGTGCCTTAGTGGTTTTTTAAAAATACAGATCAAAATGTTGCAATGAAATCTTTTTTTGTAGACGTGTTCATTCAGCATCTCTAATCAGTTGACTTCGAGAGAATGTGATTAGCCTGGATAATATGTAGGGATCTCAATCATTTTCTCCCTTGCCCTATGGATTTTAGGCTCAAGACTAAATTTCAACTAGTATGAATTTCCGGCCTGCTGATATACCTACAGATTTCAAACTGTCCAGTTCTTCTCAATTGTTTGAGCCAATTCTTGAAAACTTCCTCCTGTCTCTCTCACTGTATTCATATGCATCTATACAAACAAAAATATATCCTTTCTAATTTCTTTCTCTGATAAACTCTGATACACATCCCATTTTTCACTAGTAAGGGACTCAATTTGCTTGAGTCCAAGAGCACAACCCACATGAGCCCATCATCTCATGTTTTCAGAGATACTGATTTCTTTTTAGTCAGGAGCTGGACCCTCATCTATAATATGACCACGGAAAACATAACATAACGTGTAAAGAATAGCTACCAATTTTTTACTAATTAATATGGCTATCTTATTCTATTTATTTATATTTTGGAGTCAGGATCTCGCTATATGGTCCAGGCTGGTCTTGAACTTGCAATGTAGCCCAGTGCCACCCTACCCGGCTCGATTCAGAATGCTTCAGAGAGCTTAGGAATTCACTGAATTCACTGAATAGCAGAGAGGTATGATAAACTGCAGGTCTGTATTGTGAGGTTATTGGTCACCTTTGGGAGCATCACTTCATAACCATGGCCACTTTAAGGCTGATACCTCTCCTTCTTGCTTCACTTTGGAGAAAACATGTGATTTTCTATTGTATGCAAGGCATTATTTGCCCCCAAATAAATGGTAACTTAAGAAGAAATAACACTGATTCAAGGCAAAGCATGTCATTTTGTAAATAGCACTTTGGCCTTAATGTTATCTTCTGCTATACCATACTGGCTACAAACCTGTATGAGAACCATAAGCTCTATTATAGACTGAAATAAGTCAAAGCTATTACTATTAATGAGCGCACTTTGACATGTAGAGGAACATGTAGATTTTGATGTGTTTGTGTCTTAACTTGCTAAGTAGTAAACGTTCTGAGGTGGTGGACATTGTCATTACATAACACTGAAGCAAATAGGCTCTGAATAAAGTCCATTTGTCTCTTTGTTTAACTGCGAAAAAATCTATAATGGTTAAATATTTCCTTCATAGTGGGTAATAATCTCAGTATACAAATATTACCTTTAAAAAATTCACTATTGCTAATCCCCACTTCGTTGGCATACTAGAAACACTCAGTTAGTTTTGGCTCCACATCTTCTCTCCTTTTACACTTTGAGCCCAACTACTAGACAAGTAGCAAACTCTGGGCATGACCTGCGTGCGACACTGTAGGTGGTTACCTATGAGATGACTGACCATGCCTCTGCTGCTGGTCCTTAGTTCTCATATACTGCTGCTGAGTCATTCCTGGTTTCCCTCTGCATTGCATGTTTATCTTGAGCGACTTTTCCCACGGTGTGCACACCCCGTGTCTGGGACTGTGTCTTTGAAGTCTCCTGTTTCTGTGCCTTGATAGGGGGTACAGGGTGTCATTGCATCTTCATCTCTGCTCTCCTTTGCCCTAGGGAACTTCTCTCTCCCTAGGTGGTGCTATAGTGGGCTGAGACTTTTCCTTTTTTGTTTGTCCCGAAACATTCTTGTAAACATCTTTCAAGGTTGAGTTCTTACCCACAACAACACTCCAGAAACTACTGCCAGGAAAATTGATAGGCCTAGTCTACTTTCTGCTTCTCTTTACCCTTCCTTGAAGACAGTAAATGAAGAAGTGAAGTTTAAAGCAAATACAGAAAAAAACCCAAAATAAAACCCCACAACTCTCTTTTTTATCTGTTAAGTTATAAATCTTAAGGTAGCTGCCCATTTGAAAAGTTCACTAGCTAAAATTCTACCAGTAATAAATTACATATTTATTACATGCCATATTGCATGTTATATATTAAACCCTATTATCTGCAATATGAGAATACATTGCAGCCAATTCCTCTTAAGAATTTTCTCTTGAACTTCGGATGTTTGAATTGGATTCAGAATATGAAAGAAGTTCATCTCTTAAAAGTGTCAGACATGCTAGATTTCTTTCTTGGCTCCCATGGGAAAAGTAAACACCACGTAAAACACCCATTAAGTTTTCAAAGTTAAGAATGTGTTGTATGTACGTTATGCTAAGAAATTTCCCAAGCTGTATAAACTTGCAGATTCCAGGGACTTATGGTCCTATGGGAATGACACTAGAAGAGATGGCAAGTTCAAGAGTTTAGACACAAAGGTGAAAGGCTTCCTGCACTGACCTTAATCTCTTCCCAAGTCTAAGTTTCTGAGTGATGTATATGAAAAACTCCCAAAGTGGTGTGTGTGAAGGCTCTCTCACAATATGTGAAGCAATTCTGAATTTTGTCAATCATTGTGTGATGGTGTGGTGACTCATAGGCCAGGTCAAGAAAGTTATCAGTGCTGAAGCAGGAGAAGATAAAGTACGCTTATTGTGAACATGACTGCTTCTTACTTCAGAAAAGGAAGACAGTTTATGTTATTTTGAGAATCGTGAAGTAGGAGAAGATCAGCATTTCATTCTACTAAAATAGAATCCTCCTGGCCTCACATCTTCCTTATTCCTTGGCCCCAGTTCTTTACGAAAGAAAAAATATCTACATTTTTTAATGGAACAATCTTACAGTTGTACTTGTCTTTAAATGTTATGGTGAACAGTAAAAATAGCTTACTTTGTGGCAGCATAGAATTCTTTCTTTTTTCCTCCTGGCTTCATTTCCTATCTTTACCTGCTGAGGATGGCCAGAAGGTTTTATGTAGAAAGGTGTGTTGTACCTTGCCTTCTGTTGTGTAGATCTGTATTTTTGGAACAACTGGCCCGAAGGAGGGTAAGAAAGTGGGAAAGAGATATTAGACAGAGGTGAGAGAATGCTGCAACCCCCGAGGTTGGTGTCTGCGCATTAGATATGTGTTCATCACCCTGGAGGTGGGGCAGAGGTTCTAGAAGAGTCAGCTACTCTTTGAGTGACAATCATCTACCATATGGCAAAGCACATGAGTTAGACAATATAATTCCCAGTTTTGAGATCCTGAAAGACCAAGAACCAGACTCAAGCAAACTCGTATGTGCTTCAAAAGATAGACAAATGCCTTTTCTACCTACTATATACTGGGCATGGAATGACGTGATCAGATCAGAGTAAGACAGTTTGGCTTTCTTTCTGGGTCCAGAAAATTAAATTCTGGAAAAACTTAAGAAAGCACAGGAAATGTTTTTGATCCTCTATTTTCTGTGAGTTTGCGTGGGGTGGGGTTAGAAGTGGTCTCTGCCCTCGAGGAAGCAAGGGAAACAGAAAGAGCTTATAAATTAAGTCAACAAAGCATTAATGATGCCAATAAAAGTTCTGATGAGTGTGCTCAGGGATTGTACTGGGAGGTTCATCTCTAGCATTGTGAAAGAATTAGTGTTCAACCATATCTCAAGGGGCAAAAAAAGACAGGCTTATACCCAGAAAATTGAAAAGAAATAAGCATGTTAGTGATTGTCTGAAATGTGAATGTCTCCATTAGACATGTCTAGGTTTCTTTAAAGCTATTTGGTAGGCAATAAATCTGCACAATTGTTCATTATAATAATCTGAAGACTTAGATATAGATAATTTTTATACTCTGAAGCTCAGGGACTTTGTTATTCTGTTAGAAAATAAGCAAAAGAGCATGGGGGACAACTACAGAAGAAAGTGTCAGAAGTCTTGAGGGCTCCCCTGAAGAAAACAAACTCAGTATAAACTCATCTCAGTTGGGAATAGAAAAATGCTTTGGGCTAAGAAATCAATAAATGCCCATCAGTCTTCCCAAGGCAACAATTCTGATTATTTTAAATAAAAAAACCTGTACTTCAAGTCACTATGTTCCCCCTTATTAGATTAAAAAAATAAAACAGGTCTTACTATGTAGCTCATGCCAGCCTCAAACTCTTGATACATCTGCCTCAGCCCTTCATTACTGGGATTACACGCATACCACCATGCATGGTTGAGGAAATCCATACAGTGCTTAAGAATCATGAAAAGACATCTTTACTATATTGGGACAAGGAGCACAACAGAGAGGTCTCCATGCAGTGCCTTCCCTGGCAGAAGACAAAATTCCAGAGATCAAGTAGCTTGTAGGGAGTAAAGATATTCTGGTGCCTGAGGTAGCACCAGTATTGCTCTGCCCATGTGAAGGTCCTGGGCAGTCCTAACCTTTGTAGGACTGCCTCTCATCATCTGCACTCAAGGGTATTGGATAAGGACCTTTGAAACTCAAAAGCAGGTGCAGATTCATTTAGCACCAGGTAGTCATTGTCCTAGTGACGATTCAAGAGGAGACCAAATACAATCATTTGAAGGATTCGGAGTGACACAACACTATTGGTTATTCCATGGTGACTCTTAGCCAGAAGGTGAGGAAGCTCATTAAAAATCTCTGCATCAGGGACATGTGTATGTGTTGGAGGACTAGGGTGTGCAGAGAGGAGGATGTACCAAGAGACCAGCTGAAGAGGGTACTTCTGATTTCAGAAACAACTAGAGAGCCCTAGAGGCACCAAAAGTGCCTTTCTTTGCATGATTGTATTTTCTCCAGTTATTCATCAGCCACAAATTGGGCCATATTTTCTGGGAAAGACAAGAAAAACAAGTGAAAGTGCCTCATGGGATATTTTATAGCAACACGTCTTCAGATCTAATTACTATTTTTAGGAAACAGGGCAAGAGAACTTGCCTGCAGTAATTATTGAAGATACACATATTATCTTGGGAGAAGAGAGACTGTTATTCTGTCACATCCGTGTACACAGTTTCACTAGAAAGAAAAATGGAAAACTCAAGTCTCTTAAAATAGAAGAGGAGCCGTGGAGATTTTGACACACATGATCACACACAAGCAAATTCGGATTTTCGGGGCTAGTCAAGTCCCTACCGAGGTGAGGAGAGAATTAAGGAGGAATGATAGCATAAAAGTAAACTGGATGGAAGACCCATTCTATCAAAGAGAGGGAGTGCCTGGTACCATAACCAAGAACCCCTGACTTGGGAGCTCAGAGGTCCCAGGAATTAATCTAATACTGTTATTTTGCCAAACTGACCTAGTATCAAAATGCTGTCTAAATCCAAATCTCTATATACACAGATTAGTGCAACTCATCAGGGAAGCTTTTCTGTGGAATGGACAGCAGTTAATATAGGAACTCACAAGGGGTTGAAATGAAGCAGAGAATACATGTCTGTGAAATGCTCAGTCATTAATGGGACACCATGTCCTACTTTCTCCCCACAAGGCTCAGGGAACATGGAGGAAGAGAGGAAGATTCTAAGATTCTGGGAAGATTCCAAGAGCAGAGGTTGCGGAAGACCAGGACAAGACTACTGTACTCCCGAACTCACAGTAGCCGTGGTTGCTTGCACAAGACCTGTGCAGTATTAAGGCAATCAACCTTCCAGCATGGAGGGTCTAAGGGTTCACAAGTCTCTGCCTGTAGCTGAAGAACTGCTAAGTCTTGGAGGAGTGAGAACCGGTTTCCTTTAGGAACATGGTCCATAGTAGGTCAACCGCCTGGATGGTCTCACACCCATGCATTTATGGTAAGCACTAATTAGGACCAGTAAGTTATTAAAAATATTGGGCATGACGTTGAGAGAGGGCTTGGGAATTGGACTCTGGAGGAATTAGTGAAAGTAGTGTATGTGTGTGTGTGTGTGTGTGTGTGTGTGAATCTGATAAAAAATTAGTAAATGCATAGGTAAAAATGTAAAGCCTGTTATAAATCAATCAAATGTGAATTAGCAACAACGACAAAAAAGTAAATGGAATGAAAAAGATTTTCAAGAATGCAGCCATCACCTGTCTCCAATATAGGACTGACCACTGAATTGAGCACCACAAAGGATGCTCTGGCCTTAATATGAAGTGTGTGTATCTGTGTGCACATGTATGTGTGTGTATGTGTGGTGCATATTTTGTGTGTGTGCATAGTGTATGTGGTGTGTATTTTGTGTGTGTGTGGTGTGTATATTTTGTGTGCATGTGGTGTGTATTTTGTGTGTGTGTGTGGTATGTATATTTTGTGTGTGTGTATGGTATATGTGGTGTATGTTTTGTGTATGTATGTGTATGTGTTTTTTTTGTGTGTGTGTGTGTTTGGAGTGACCTCAAAGGGAAAAGGTAGAGAAGAGTTAGAAAGAGCAGACAACTTCATGAAGGTTTGGTTTGGCCATTTGTGATTAACCAACTGCATTTCAGAGTGGACTCTGACCAGGAAGTCTTGTTGAGGAAGTGGGTATATTTTCTTCTTAGGCCTTCCAAGTTGAACATTCCTTATCTGAAATGCTTTAGATCACAAGTGTTTGCAGTTTCATATTTTGGGATATATGCATACACATGGAACCTAAATTTAAGTATGAGATTCATGTGTCCCATGTTCACCTTCTTCATATTTCCTGAGGCTACTCTTCCATGATAATTTTAATGTGCCTGCATTTGGACTCTGTCTATGATACACAGGGTCATATGTGGAGTTTCCTACATGTGGCATCATGTTAATGCTAAGATAAGTTTAGATTTTGAAGCATTGAAGATTCTGATGTTTGGGGTGGGGATTCTAAAGCTGTAAAGAGCGAGGGTTCATTCAGGAAAATAGCTTCCTTATAAGTTTATGTTTCAAAGGAAGTTGATTTTTCCCACTGAGTGATTTGCCATCTTTCAAAAATTCTTCAACTTTAAAATAACGCTTACAATTATATATATATATATATTTCTATATATATATATTCTGGAGCATAGTGTGATATTTCAGTACTTGAAGGTGATAATGTTATCAGGCCACAGCTCTGGCACATCCATCACATCCTTGGTGGTTTCCTTGGGTATTTCTCATTTCTAGTATGATACAATATAGACTACAATATAGTATGATCTATTACAACTCCTTCTTCCACTACTTCGAGCCCTGCACATACCAGAAGACTTAACAAGTGTCATTTGTTTAGATTGCTGTAGAACAATACCCCACAGAGAGAATGTATTCATCCTATAGTGTAATTTTCCTTGACTTCCTACAGTTAGCTTTCTGAGAATCCCTGGATGTCCTGCTAACCAGTCTGGTTGCTTCCCTGCTGTGTGGCGAACCTTGCGCCTTGGGAAAAAATTGCTTCACAGGACATATCTGGAAAAGGTGAAATCATTGCTTTGCGTTTGTGTCTGAGTTTCCAGAGAGGACTTTCACAGCAAGGAAGTGTCTATTTTTAGAATAACCACATTCTGTTTCAATGTTGCGAACATTCGTTTTAAACTTACTGTCTTTAGTGAAAGTTTGATGACCCACATAGGGAAACTAGTTTGAAATGATCACTTTTCATTTCCAGCTCATCAAAATGTCCCCAAGGCTGAGAAAGGCAATGTTAGCTATACCTGGTGAAGACAACTGACAAGAGAAACTCCATGGTTTGAACATAGTCTGAGCATAGGCATCCTGGTGAAGCCCGTCTTCAACATCAGCCGTATCTCCTGCACCTTCACCCTCTTACCAGGACCCAACTCTTGGAACCCGGCCTCTGGAGGCAGGGGTGGGATGGTGTGCTGTCACCACTCTAATGTCTGGACCGTGTGACTTCCCTTTCACTCAGGTGTCACAAATATTTGCTGAAACAACACTCGGAAAACAGAATCTCTTTGCATCCTTCCCAGGTACGTACGATGTTGGGGGTCTAGGGTCTGATGAAATTTCGTCAGAGTTTTTGGTAATGCTGTTATTGCTCTCTTTACTCGTTCACTTCTGTTGGGGGCATGTTCCAAAGCCGTGACTAAGATCAGTCAAGTGGGGCCAAGTAGAACCCTGGATCCAGAGTCCAGGTTGGTTGGGACATAGCTCAGTCGGCTAGTGGGAGCCTGGGGAAGTGCTAAGTGCCACCGAAATACTCTGAGATGGAAATGATATCATACACATTCATGTGCCTGTTCTGCAAAGGCTTATTGATTGATTGACTGATTGCAGGATAATCATGGTGCTTGCAGGAGTTTAGAGGGGGAACTGTTCATGATTAGAGAAGAATTATTCAATAAGCACATAATCGTAGCACGATGAGAGATTACTAGGGTAGGAATGTTGTGTGAATCTGAGCAATGACAGAATTTGGTATGATGGGGTGAGGGAAGGGTTGAGATATGCACTTCAGCAATTTTTTGGTGCCTGCAAATCATCTGGGGCTCTTGCTGAAATGAGGATTTCCATCCTGGGACTGGAGTTGGAAGGCACTTGAGACTATGTCTACCAAGCTCCCATGTGATGCTGAACCACACGGGGGTACCAGTGGTTACTACTGTGCAAGGATAAAGTGAAGCCTGGTTTCTGTGCTCACACAGTCTGCACAGTACCTTCTGACTCCCATCCACCCAGGCAGAGGCAAAGGGATTGCCCTATCTACCTCACAGTTAGTTTTCAGATATGTAGATTCCTCTGACAAGACATTTCCCTCCTATAAGCTCACTATTAGTGCTCACTTTAAAACTCGCCTTTGTATATAACGGGACTTGCCTTTAAGGAAGCCGACTAAAGAGACTGAAGGTATGTCTTCCACCTTTCTCCACAAATTTTGCCAGAATAAAAGAGGGAGAGGTTAAAAAATAACATATATAGCATATTATATATAATATACTACAGTATATGTATTTCATATGTATATTTGTTATACATATGAATATATATTTATATACATATGAACATATATGTATTTCACTTTTGAAAAAACCTAAAAACTAACTCTCAAGTGATAGTGTCTGGAGAGGCCTACCATTGTGATAAAGACCAAATATGGGTGTAGAGATCCAGAGAAGATTCATGGGTGTGTAGACATCTCAGACATAGGTGGTAGAGAACTATTTCCTTCAGCAGCACATGCTTAGAGCAAACCAACCACTTCTTTGGAACCCCAGGAAAAGCACGTATGTGTTGTCTTACTGCGGGGTTCCTGGGCTCCCTTTGACTTCATAAAAGAATGGCACAAGCAAATTGTAACATATAGGCCTGTTCCTTTTGGCCCATCTCCTGGTAAGATGATATGGAGGATAGTGTGTCCATAATAGCTTGTGTCTATTGTCTGGAAAGTAGAAACCACAACGGTGTGCATTGATTCTGTCCTGTCAGTTTCTCTTAGAGCCAGAGAGAACTGCTGGCCAGGAACATGAGCCATCTCCAAGGGCCAGAAGAATACACTGAACTTAAATACAGTTAATGAGGAGGGAGTGGGGGCAGGTTTTATGTAAGACACCGTGACACAAATTGACAAGACGTGTAGAGGACGGGGATCCTCTTGGATGAAATCCTCACCAGTATGTAAAAAAAAAGACTGCCACCAAGAAGTTGAAATTTATGACAACATTAATGTTAATAAAATACTAGAAATGGACAGTGAAGAAGAAAAAGAAGATCAGTTACAAACTCTCAGAAGACAACATGGGTACTATAGATGGGAACAAAACAGAAAGCCATTAAAATGGTGGAACTGGGCTAAGGGTTGTGCCCAAAGACTCGTTTAAGGAAGACATTGGCTACAAATAGGTTTTGGAATATTACTTTGTGTGTGTGTGTATGTGTGTTTAAAAACATATAGCCTAAATTTGTTCAATTCAAATAGTTCTTTGCAGTGAGTGATTTGGTGATGTCGACTATATGTGCAATGTTGTGCAGTTGTCACCATGTGGAAGAGATCTATGTGCCCTTGGCACAGCGCTCCTCCATCTCTCCATGCCCGATCCTGGGAACTCCTGATCTACTTTTTCTCTATGAATTCGCCAAAGCTGGTACTTCATACAAGTGCTCTCATATAAAATTTGTCCTTTTGCTTCTGCTTATTTTATTTAGCGTGATGTTCTCAAAATTATTACATCACAGATTACATCAGATCTTTACTTATTCTAATGTATGAATAATACTACATTGTACGTTTATGCCACTTTATCTGTGTGTGAGTGTGCATGAATGCTGTTGTGCGCGTTTGCTGTGCTGAGGATTGAACCTATAGCCTCCTGCAAAAGCTCTACCACTGAGCATATACCCAGTCCTGTCTCTGCCACACGTGGCTCATCCAGCTTCTGTTTGTAGTTACTTGGATTGCACCCACTTCTGGTTACTGTGAATAGTTGTGAGACACATTAGTTTTTAAAAGGAAGAAAGTAAAAGTAGATGAAGCAAAATAATGAGGAAATAAACATGGATAGAAGAATTGAAAGGTGGTGGTTATTTGTTCAACAATATGTGGATTTGCTCAACAACGTGATAGTTTAACAATATCTATGTAAATGTAGAAATATGGATTAAAATATGTAGTAATTAGATAGGATGAGATTCTAGGGCTGGCCACAGGAGATCTTGAAAATAAAAATATTAATCGAAAGAAATGGAGAGAGAGAGAGAGAGAGAGAGAGAGAGAGAGATTGTTAAAAGTCAATTACCCCCACAACTATTGGGTGCAGATGTTTGCAGAGAAGAACTCTTCCAAACCTTCATGATTCAAGCACATTGACCTCTGACTTCTTTATATGAAATTGAAATTATATTGTTGACAGTCTACCAATGAGCAAATAAATCTCTCAAAAGAAAGAACAGCGCAGATCAATGTTTCCTGATTTTATCAGTGCAACGATCTTCTACAAAATGTCAGCTAGCACTTAGATTTCAGCGCATCGGTAAAAGAAAAATTTCTTGTGTCATTTGCAAAGTTTGTACCATTTGTGGCATAGTCTCTCCATCAGGACCAAGTCAAGTAAGATTAATTTCAAGAATGGCAAGATTTCTCGATCTTAGGAAACATAATGAAATAATTTGTAGTGCTGACATCTAAATAGTGAAGTCACACACTCACACCATGGTTGCAGAAAATGTTTATTAGAAGCTTAAAGTCCACTACTGGTTAAGGAAAAAAAACAGCCCATAAACCAGACTGAATTTGCAATTTCATGATTAAAAAATATTTTGTATTACGCCCAAAGTAGCTCATGCAGATGGGACAAACAATGGAAGCATTCATAGCTAACGAGGAAAAACCCAGCAGCACTAATATTATTATTTAACATTGATTTGAGGTGCTGGCCTCTTTCAGATAAGTGAACAAATAGGAAAAGAAGACATAAAAACAAGCAAATATAAAATAATATAACTGTGCTTAGAAGATTCCAGAGAACTAATTGGAAGAGCATTGCCAACACTATAGGCAAGAGAGGAGCGGTTGGCTAGATGCAAAAATGAACAGCCTTATACATGTAGACTATCACTCAGTACATGGTATGACACAATAAAGGGCCACATGGCCAAGAAGCTGGTGCTAACATTTACATGGAAGAATAAAACAGCCAGGAAAGTGTTGCACTCAGAGCAGCAATAAGAGAAGTGTTACAAGGTTAAATGGTGACCACAGCCTCATACTGGTGCAGAGAGCTACACCAAGGCAGAGAAGACACAATTCCTTTGTTCTTGAAGTCCACAACAGGAGAAGTTTGTTGGATCCACATTTTACACAAGCAACCTGCATATCTACTGTTGTCTATGCACAGGACAGCTTTTGGAAGTATTCAGGAGACCAAGCATCATGAGGAGCCTGGGAGATGGGGGAGATCAATGCTACTGTTTCTATAGTTTTCTTGTGTAATATGCAGATTTTATGCCATTTGTGGTATTGTCTCTTTAGAAAAGCAAGTCACTATATATATTTAATTTTGTAAATGTAGTTGAAGTTATAAACAAGGTTATAAAGAAACAAAGATCCTGAGGACGAGTGGTTTGCTTGGATTACAGCAAGGGCCCCTAGAGCTTCGCTGTCTGCTTGGAAGCTCCCAAGGTTGAAAGACCTTAGGAAGACTCTGGAGGTTCAAGACAGAGGGAGCTCTCAGGCACCAGCGTTCCCCATTTCCCAAGGTTTGACCTGTGTTGCACTTTCCCTCTTCCTTCAGTCTCCAGTAGAGGGGGCAGGAGGGGTTGGAAGTGGAGGCTTTAACTGGTCCAGTTTCACTAGACTGAAACTGATATTTTCCTGATGAAATCCAAGAGGTTGCCAACCAATGTGCTCTTCACGTGAATAGAATATGCTTGAAAACGCAGCTGCATGGAAATTCCCTTACAAAAGGGAGAAGGAAATGTATTCAGTATCACTGATCATCAGGGAATTGCAGATCGGTACATATTGCTTGTTAGAATGGCTAGTGCATAAAACAGGTAAGCAATAGCAAATGTTGGCAAGGATACAGAGAGAGGTGAACGCCTGTGTGCTGTTGATGGGAAGGTAGATTAGTTCAGCCATTGTGGAGGTTCCTGAAGAAATGAATATTAAAACCACGAGCCAGCCACCCCTCTTCTGAGTCATACATCCAAAGGGAAATGGAATCCCCACCCATAAAGAGATTTATGCCCTCACGTTCTTCACAGTAGACAAGATGTACCTGTCAGTAAATGGATGCACAAGGAAGTGGCAAAATGCACACCCACACTTGCCTACATTCACAGAATTCAGCCTCATAAAAAAGGAGTCAAATTATCTGTGAGAGCATGAACGGATCCAATTAATATTTTGCTAAGTGAATTAAGCCAGGCAGAGAAAGAAGTATGCTGCATAATATCCCATGCAGAATCTAAATGAAGCAAACTCAAAATCTGGATATCTAGAAACAGTAGAAAAGTGGTTAGTTGGGCTAGAAGGAGGGGGAAATGGGAAGGCAGGTACCAAAGAGCATACATTTTAGTCATGTAGAACAAGTAAACTTAGCCAACGTGCAGAGTGAAGAAGAAAGTTCACAGCACGACTTTATATCGGAAATTTGTCAGGAGACTAGACTTTATGTACTTTCACCAAAATACATACTCCTGTGTGAGGTGTGGGGGTATGTCAATTTGCTCCGTCTCCTACATATGTAGAAACCTCGAAGTTCCCTGGCCCATACCCAGTCTGTTTCCCTGGTTTTTAGGATATTTTCTCCAGCAAGAACAGCTTGGTTTATTGGTTAGCATGGGCAATATCACAAGTATGTTTAACTTCTGTTTCAGAGGGCAGCTCAAACACGGATGTGTTTACACTGCCTTTACAAGTTTTCCCCCTGGCAAAGTCTTTGACATGGACCAGGAGAAATGCTGAATGGAAGGAAACCCAACTCCAAGTTCCTTTTTGGTAGATGCCTTTTGAAGAAATGTTATAAATGTCAGATCTTGAAAACCAGGGTCACCATCGAAAAGTCCACCAAGAGCCCAGGTCTGAGGCGTGTCCAAAAGCCCCTGCTTGTTCTAGGAAGGAGTTAGGGGTGCAGAAGGTAGGATTCTACCTTGCAAAATGCCCTATCAAAGTTCCTGGATTGAAACCTACACTAGGAAGGACACTCTAGACCAAGAGGGCACTCCTGGGGACTAAAGTCTGGCTACTGACTTGAAGGACACCCTAAGGATGAAAAGCCTGTAAGTGCTCATAGGGACTTCAAGTGTGTCCTAACTGCTAGGCAAAGGTAGTAGGGTCCCACTCCTAAAATGGGCAAAGTCCTGATTATAAATAAAAATTTGCTCAAGTAAAGAAAACATTACGACTGGGTTTCACTCTTAAGCACACAGACACAGACACAAACATACAACACACACACACACACACACACACACGGTATTTAGCCTTCGGTAGCAAAAGGAGCAGACATAGAGAAAAATCTGACATAGCTAATTTATTGTGCACTATATATAGCTACAGGGATGCTTCACCGCAAAAAGTATTTTACTTAAGCGCTTTTCTTGTTGAAATCTGAAGCGCTGCCCACATCGTTTGGTTCCCCACTGCAAGTTATTTCAAGCTGTCGTGTCTCTCCCCTCCCTCTATCTTTTCTCCATCAGCAACTTTGGGCTCCTCTCCTTTGCCGATCAGATGTGTTTAAGAAAAAGTCACTGGAGTCTTCTTCTGTCCCTTGGTGAATTAGGGGTGTGGAGGAAGCAGGGTTCTGGCCCATTTGGAGTTTATCAATATTGAAGTAAAAGGGTCGCAAACTTTGAAATTAGTCAGCAGATAAACACGACATTGAGAGTAACCTGAGCCAGGCTGTTTTCATCGCCCCTGAGGGATGAAGAACCGTGGTGAGCAAGCACATTCAGTGCTCACATTGTTACCATATGACCAGGGGAAGAAATATGTAACTTTCAGGAGCTAAATAAAATTCTTTTCAATGTTGCCATTGCATCCAACATTTCCCCCCCACCTCACGGCACTAAATTTATTTCACAATTTTGAATAGCGTTAGAGGAAGGAACACGATTCTTGTGCCTATCCAAAGGCTGCAGCTTTTTCTCCAGAGTAAGCTAAGCATTTCTAAGGCAATTCTTCAGTTCATCATATGACCGAGCATGTGGCCCTTCTCAGCCCAGGAAGCCATTTAGAACAAGCTTATCTGCTTTGTCCATGCCAGGTTCACTTCATTCTGTACCAATTCCTCTCTCTGAAATCCTCTCCTCTGACAGCTGACGAGTGTGGGGCCCTTCTTGCCTCCCGGCCAGGATGAATTATTCCGTCTGGACTGGACAGCTTCAAGCAGCATGGGATCTACTTTATTGATAAGGTAGGGGGCAAAAATACTGTTGGCAGTGGTAAGGTTAGGTAGGTGTAGCAATAGGAGTGAAAACAAAACCAGTCTTTTTGCCTTTGATATTAGTAGATAACATTTGTTAAGCTTCTTTTATTTTAAGGATTTAATTTTATTATCTTTGTAACTCTTCAGAACAGCCCTAGGGATTGGGTGTTAAAATAATTAATGCAGGTTTCCATAAGGGGAAACTGAGGCTTGGGGAGGGTCACAAAACTTGTTCAAAGTGGTAGGTAGCTACTGGAGCCAGGATTGAAATCTAGGCTGTTGGACTTCCACAACCCACGCTTCTGACGACCGCTCGTAAAGACTTAGGCATGTATTCCAATATTGCTGCTGTCTGCATCTGCCCCGCCTTTCTCAAGAAAAAAGCAGGTTGTGTTTTCATCTGTCCTATTATAGCATGTGCGAGCTATAAGGCAGGCTGAATAGAAGCCGTAATCCAAAGCCTCAAGGAAGAGTAAAGCCTTTCACGTAATTTCTAACCATTATTCTCGTGTAGTTTGTAACTCTCTGGTTACAGAACGCTGTCTGAGTCTTCCCAGTCAGAGGGTTCATTGGACAGGCCATGCAGTCATAGCTAAGGGTTTCATTATAATTATTGCTGCTGCTGATATTTAAGTAATGCATGTGCACACGTGCACATTTGTGTGTGTGAATGCTGGTGCCCGCACACATACCTCAGTGTGCATGTGGAGGTCAGAGGTCAACCGTGGGCATTGGCCCTTGCCTTCTACCTTGGTGTCTTTGCTGTGTTTCTACAATATGAGTTTCCAGGAATTTCTAGAGATTCTACTATCTCTGTCATCTCTTCACAGGAGCTCTGAGATTTCAGACACTTGCACTATGCATCTAGTTTTTACGTGGGTCCTCAGAATTCAAACTTAGGTCTTCGTGCTCATGTGGCAAACACTTACCCATTGAGCCATCTCCCCAGTTTTAAGTCCAAAGTTTAAAAGTTTTGCTTAAGTTTTCCTATTTATCACTTTTTGTTTGTGGTTTTTAAAATTTGTGTTGTTTTTACATCCCAACCAAAGTTTCCCCTCTCTCCCCTTTTCCCAGTTCTTCCCTCCAATATCACTCCCAGTCCTACCCCATCCACTCCTCTGTGGTTTCTCTTTGGATACAGGTGGACATCCCATGGATATCAGTCAGCCATGCTGTATCAACTTGCAGTGAGACTAGGAACCGCCTCTTCTATTAAGGCTGGATGAGACAATCTGGTAGGAGGAATAAGGTCCCAAAAGCAGGCATCAGAGTCAGAGACAGCCCCTGCTCCCACTGTTAGGAGTTCCACAATAGGACCAAGCTACACAACTATAACATATACGCAGAGAGCCTAGGTCTGTCCCATGCAGCCTTCCTGGTTGTCATTTCAGTCTCTGTTAGCCCCTATGAGACCAGGTCAGTTGGTTCTGTTGGTTTAATACCCTTGCTCCCTCTGGCTTCGACAATCCTTCCTTCCCCTTTTCTGCAGGATTCCCTGAGCTCTGCTTAATGTTTGGCTGTGGGTTTCTACATCAGTTTCTGGGTAAAGCCTCTCTGGTAACAGTTGGGCTACAAACCAGTCTACGAGTATATCAGAATATCGTTAGGAATCATTTCATTGACTGTTTTTTGCCATTCATGTTTGGTTCGATCCTAGGGTTCTATCCTAGGTCTCTTGGGTATACTACCTCCAGCTCTCACTAGCACTTTTATTGCAGTCAAGTGATCAATAAGTATGTCTTATTAACTGCACTACTGATTCTTCGGGAGTAGTAATTTTAGACACCTCAGTAATAACATTCTCAAGAGTAATTAGCTTTGGTTATTGAGGGATGTTGGAGGCATCTCCCAGGATGGGGGTTTTTATTAGTGTACATCTCTCCGAGATGTGGAGGACACAGGTGGCCAGCAGGTGCCCACTCTTCTGATTCGGGCCAGGAAGAAGCGTCATGATGTGCCTTTCCTTCCCCAGTCCCTGTCTCTCATTGAGACCACCCAGCACTTTCTCCTTCTAGTTCTTTCTTCACCCTCTTGATTTTCGGAAGGCGCCTTTCTCTGTCCCTTACCATGAATGTGTCAAAGGGAGGGAAGCACAGAGTACAAGTGGGAGTTACTGGGGAAATTTTCCTGGCCCTCGCTACAAGATCCCGACTTACCACTCACTCCCTGCCTTTGTCATGACTTAGGTGACACTGAGCAGGCTTATCCTGAAAATAGGGATGGCAGAACTGCCCTTGGAGAGCCCACTGAACTACCCTGAGCGGAGTCTAACTCCAAGTGAGTGCCTCTTGCATAAGGTCTGACCAGTTTCTTTCTTTCTTTCTTTCTTTCTTTCTTTCTTTCTTTCTTTCTTTCT